>JAUMHD010002895.1:0-15719 GCA_032359135.1 Ulvella scutata
AGATATGGCTCCACGCTGCACTGCCTCAACTTGGTCAAGCAAACAGCAGCGCTGCTACCTGAAGGAAACTCCGGTCAGTACCTTCGAGATCAGTACGAGGAAGGTGTTCTCATATTTCATCCCCTGCGCAGAGGAGCCCCCTGTGGAGCCGCCTGTGCTTCCCCCAGCCCCGACCCCAGCCCCAACTCCAGCCCCAACCCCAGTGCCCACCCCGGCGCCCACCCCAGCACCCACCCCAGCACCCACCCCTGAACCAACAGGGCCTCTGTGTGGGGTGGTTGTAACAGGCATGGATATATCGGGTGACAGCATTCCAAACCGTGATATTTCCGCGCTTGGGTTCAGCTCATCTCAGAGCAACCTTGATGCATGCATCGATATCTGCACAGATATGGCTCCACGCTGCACTGCCTCAACTTGGTCAAGCAAACAGCAGCGCTGCTACCTGAAGGAAACTCCGGTCAATGCCTTCGAGATGACCACAAGAAAGGTCTTCTCGTACTTCATCCCCTGTTGACATGGCCTCTTGGGCATCTAGAAATCTAAGAGATGCTTTATTCGATTGTATTTGCAGTGATTGAGGCAGTCTGGATGATTCTCATCTCCCTGATTCCACAGGCAGCACTGTCGAGCATACTTGCCCATCTATTCTTTCCTGGGCAATGTTGAGTCAGTGCTGTTTCAGAATGAGGAGAAAGTGGAGAGCAGGAAATATGTTCTTTGAGGTACTACTAATATGTTAAATGAACTGCTAAATGAGTTTGTTTTTTACTTATGGGCAACGAGTTTGTTTTCTTATTATTTTCGGACACCTCTATGATGGAGATCCACGTTATGACTCCTAAGATGATGAGTACTGCTTGTGCGATTGGTTGTGGCTGTGGGTGTGGTCAGTGAGTGGTTGCGGCTTCACTATCGCAGTTTATGCCGAGGCAGGATGAGCAACGCTTTAGGGATCATGCTGCTGTGCCATTCGAGTCGTGTGGTGGTTCTGTTGGAGGAGTGTTCCCCTGGGGTCACACTGAGTAGCCACATGGGTCCTCACCTTCCACCTGTGAGAGTTCCTGACGCACCGCTAGGAGGGATACTTGTAACGATACTGGTGTGTGGTTAAACTTACATACCGGTGTGTCGCATGATGAAAATAGTGTTGGCTGCTGAGAAGAACAAGCCGCCACTGCTGCATGGATGCATTGTGACTGGAGCATGATCCTTCACAGCAGCACTCGGATGACCCACAAGAGCATTGTATGGAATGATATTGATTGGCTGCAGCCACAGTTACTATGTACCCTTACGAAATTGCTTTGTGGGCCACATGAGGCGTTGCATGGACAGTGGTGTGGCTAAAAGCAGAATGAAGTTGCGGTGTCGGTGGAACAACTGCAAAAGGCAACCCACATAAACATATAATGCACAAAAACCAGAAATAAAGGACGCAAAGGTGTTGTGATTGACTTGTGTGGACCATAACGTGCAGTATGCAAGCTCACAATCTGTAAGTGGTGAGCTACAGCTCATCACTTTCTGGTGCTGACCTTGCTGAGTGGATGCTCTTTGGTTGTTCCTGCTTGAGTAGGTAATACAGATGCTCTCATTTGTTTGCACACTTTGTGCGTTGGTACTCCACTACTGTAGATGCAAGTTCAAGAACTATGAAACTACAATTCTTGCTTGCGTGCATGCTGCACCGCTGGCGATGCTGCGCCGCTGCGTGCATGCTGCGCCACTGCCGAATATTCCCAGCCTTTCAATGCATAGAAACAACCGCTGCAGCACAAGCACTCTACTAGCAAGCCCATACATGCACAAGCCACAGCATGACCTCACCAGAGTTACTGATACAAGAAGTACCGAGCACCGCAGCGGAATAACCGAGCTAGAATACTCCAAATAGACAGTCAGCGCCCGAAGCAGCAGCGCCAAACACCTACGCACAAGTAAACGTTATGAACCCAACGTCGCTGACCACTGAGACATGTAGCGCTACATTTCTCAGTGGTCAGCGACCTTGCTTTCGTAACAGTGAAAAATTCCAAAGTTGTACACAGATGATTCGGCTACGCACAAGCGGCACATGCCAGGACTGAAGCAGGGAGGCAGGGCACGACCGTCAGCCTAGAATGCGGGCCAGCGCGCTGGCGTGGCACCGGCAGGGGTGGCCCCAACCCAGAACGACCTGGAGCGACAGTAGAAGGGGGGCGTCTGGAGGGCAGCAGACGAGTGGGAGAAGCCGGCGGAAAGAGTGGTGCTGGCGGCATGGGGCATGTCAGGAGGACGAGAGGCCAGGGGGGTGGGGGGGGGGGAGGGGGGGGCAAGGGGCAAGGGGCACCAGGTGATGAAGGGAGGGAGGAGGAGGGGGGAGGGAGAGGGGAGGCGGCAAAAAGAAGGGGCCGGGGACACTTTTACACTTTCACATTCTCACACACACCCAACCTCACAACAACATAGACTGCTGTTTGCGTTGGGCGGCAAAATATACATGACATGATTCCCTTGCTTCGATCGAAGCAGAATAGAGGATCGGAGTTGTCGTCGATTTATATCTGTGTATATGAAATGTAATCTCTTCAAGTACTACACGTCTTGGTCAGGTATTTTGAGTGTGCGGCAGGCGCATGACCATCACATTCAAACGCTCTCAGAAAGCAACTGGTCGTTAGCACTTGTACTGTCAGCAAGCAACTGGTCCATAGTACGTATAGTACTTGTGCTCTGAGAAAGCAACTGGTTCTGAACATTTTCCCTCAGAAATCATGGAAGAGCTCAGATTGTAGGTGAATCTACTATATCAGTGACATCATCGCTCCTAGAGGTAGAATACGATCATAACCGATCGGGCGCTTTTGGTATTAGCACAGAACCTAACACATGCGCCATGGAAGCGTTCAGCGTGCGTGCAGGTGAGCCTTGGGTTTGTGATCCCCTGCCCAGGCGACCGCTGCAGATGGCTTCAAAATTCGCATGCCGGCTCAAGATACTGGAGCTTTCTGCCATCTTCACTGCAAGTGCATTCTGCACGTCCACTCCATCACAGAGGAGTGTGAGGGGCTGCTGATCAACTTTGAGATTGACACGAAGGCGAAGACGAAAATGAAGAAGAGGTGCAAGTTTGTCAAGTCCAACGCATCCGTGATCTGCAAGATCTCGATCGTGAAGACGATTTGTGTTGTGGGCCGTTTGATGTCAGACCTTTGATGGGAAAGTTCACGTTACGAGACGAGGGCAAGACCATTGCCATTGGCAAGGTCCCCAAGTTGCCTCCGCCCAGAAAGTAAATGGGGTGAAGCATTGTCTAGAACCTGAGTCTAGACGTGCTAGATTCATGATGTCGAGATGGTTAGATTTCTGCACGACTCACTTGAGGTAAGAGCTTTGGTCATAGTGGATGCGCACTGCATTGAGCGTGAAGTGCTTGGTAGCACACTGTGCACAAAGCCGTGTGTTCCATGCTCTCTTGACAGAAGCTTCTTTGTCCGCCCCAAATGGCTGTACATATATCTGGTGCATGTTTGTGCTGCCACAAAAGTAAACATTTGTGCTGCCAGCACCTGACTTGCAGAGTCATGGGCGCACTCACTCGCTGGCACTTGACTCACTCAGTTACTGAGTAGAAGATTCCGCAGTCGTGGTTCAGTCAGTGTGTATGGCTTTGGAGAGGTAAAGGACGAGTTTGAAGACACCCTAGCAGTATAAGATGTCCATGGTGGCTGCAATTGGATGCGAACATACTTTGTGTGGCAAAGCCAAGCTTACAGAAGCGAGGCTTTGAGTGTGTGGTGCTCCGCGAAGTGATTACATCGACAGGACGCGGGGGGGAGAGCAAATGCAACAAAAGCTCAGGGAAGGGCTAAGCTCCGCGAAGATAGTTATGGAGAAGCAACATCATCTAAAATATTATCTAAACCGTTGACGTTCTGATCTTTCACGAATCGACACATGGCACACACTTCCATTCGTCCGTTCAACTTACGGTCCCTAGCGAACGCACCGTTAACGATCGTTTGTCAGGTAGCATCGCTATGACAGCTCCTTGCGCACGAGTCTCTAGTTAACGTTCTTGTCATCAGCTGCAACAGGCAAACTTGACGGCGAATTCGCGATTGCTCAACTCATGATTGTCCGGTTCTGTATCAGAAGACCAAGCGACGCTTATGTCACCTTTTTTGTTCAGTAGACGGACTGAACAAGTCACCATCCTTACACTCGAGTGCAAGGATGGTCGTACGAAGCGCTCAAGACACATGCATCAGCTTAGCTGCGTCGCAATGTCTGCGTCGCACCCTTCAACATATCGGTGGCGAAATCGCTTAATATGGCCTTGCTCCGCTGTTCAACATGCTGTCGTATGCATCTGAGCCCCAGATACGCTGTGAACAACTATTTTACTAATTTAACGAGTAAGCGGGAGTACTATCCCTGCAATCGCTCCGCACAGAGAGGGATTCACGAAAAGGCCTGGTCTGAGGAGCTGTGAGAAACTAAGGGGATTCCAACATGACCATCGGTGTAGAGAACGGTGGGGGAGCACTGCAAACGAGCCCCTATCGTAAGATTACCGTTAAGCGTTCTGTTAGACTTGTCCAGCACCTCATTAGGCCTTGTACGACACCGATCGGTACTGCAGACACATGGAGTGGCATGGGTGGTTGGATGAGGTGCAGCAGTACCCAGAAATCCAGATGCGGGACTTAATGGCTGTTCTGAGCTTGTTTTTGGTGATAGAAACTGAATGCAAAAAACAGCGGGTCCAAACTCCAACTGTGTGAAATTTGGTGAACATATGCGCGTTCTCCGTTGATCTGCTGGAGCTGTGGGCCCAATTTCTGTCAGAACAAGGCCTGTTTCAGCAGCAGCCATATGCGCCACACGTGTCTCCTTAGTAACCAGCTTCGTCCAGGTGATGGAAACATCCGTGGGTAGTATTGGATACCATTATACTTTATTTTTGGGACTCCTGCAGGAAAATATGTTGAAAAAATGAGCAAGGCTATAATAAGGAGTTTCGGCACAGAACAAAGGTTTCAAAACATCCAGAACCCCTTCAAAACGGTCCACACTTCACTTGACCGCCATGATCAACTCACGTCTCCATTCTGCGTCTAATTTGAACACTGCTGAGACATATGTTAAAGAACGTGATACATGCATGCGCTGTTCTCATTGTAGGGTTTGTCGCGTCATGCATGTACCTGAGTGTGTACTGTGAGAAAATCAGCTCAGAATCGACCAATCATACACATGCATGGCCGCCCCACAGATGACACAGAGACTTTTTCGTAGAAATAAATACACCATGCGATGCTTACATCCCTTAGGGAAGTCACCCGCGAAGTAGCGCCATGTTCTGTTGGTTCTGTGGCACATGATGTTCATATGAACCCTGGAAGTGGTTGCCGCGGCCACGGCGAATTCAGGAAGTTCCAACAAGCAGGGTTCCAGTGCCTCAGGGCTGCCCCCAGCAAGCATCCCGACGATTCCTTCCCCAGCATGTCCCAGAACCATTGTGTGAAGGGAAGTGGAAGCCTAGTTTGGACCAGTAACCGCCAAGACCCTGCTGATATGTGGCTCCGTCGCACCTGCGGCCACGACAGTTTGGTGCAGACCTGTACTTGGTACTTGGAACATCAAAGGGTGGGTGGCATGTAGCAAACAAGGACTGCACAAGCTCTCATGACACAGAAGTGTCTTACATGACATTTTTTCCAATGATCCACCTGTGCAGCCATCATCTAGGGACAGCAGGCTGGCTGGCCGAATCTCCCGTTCATGCGAACTTGTGAGTATGTAGTAGCATAGCCCCCTCTTGCCCTGACCTGCCCTGTATCTATCCGAGCACAGCATCAGGGCCCTGAATCGTCCATCATGGGTGTTTCTTGAAGGCTGTTGTCGCTTTCCAGTGTTGCTTGGGTGGCAGTGACCAGGAGCCCCATAATCAGCCACAATTCACTCACCATGCAGTAAATGGGTTCTCCCGCTGGCTTTCTCGGCTCTTATACTTCACATTTAATCAATTTACGTCTGTGAGAATTAGAACTTGGCTGGGAACCCTCGGGCGGAGGGTGCACTGGGCAGCAGGAACGCAGGAATGGGGCACCAGCACAGCGTGCTGGTGACGGGTTGCTGAAGAACATACGGACAAACTTCATGGCAGTACCTTCTTACGAACGGTTCAATTATACAAGTATTGTCTTGTTCTACATGTGTTCGGGGTCAGAAGTTTGGAACTTTGGTTCGAGACCGCCTTGAGATGATACGTGTGGCGATGCACGACTGACGGGGCCTCGCCCCTCGCCACGAAGCTCACTGCTGGGGTTACACAAGAGGGGAGCTGGAGGCTCGGAGGAGAGCCACAAGAAGGTTCTCGGGCAGCTGCTCGACCACCTGCACGCACCCACGCCTGCCTGCCTGAGCCGAGCTGTCAGGAGGTGCTGCCACCACATGGTAGTGTTAGCTGTTTACAAGCTTGGCACAGGACCATGATGTAGGATAAACCTCCACAACAGTGATGCATTTCAGCCCATACTTGTCACAGATGTATTATTCAACCTCTGTAGACAGTATGTACATGCAAAACATATTTTTTTAACTCGCAGGGGACACGACAAGCGTCTGTAATTTGCGACATGGCACGCGACTGTATGTACATGTACGCCTCTGTTACAGCGATTTTCTTGCCGGTTCTGTGTGTGTGTGGGGGGGGGGGGGGGGGGGTTGTTTGTCAAGTGCCCACATGACAGGAACTGTTTGTAAAGTACACACGACACAGGAAATCCGACCTCAGTCCACATATCGTAGTCAGAGCCCTGGGGGCCAACGACTGTCAAGATTGTTTGCACTGTTGTACCAACTTTTCTTTCTGTCTTGCAGCACCCATTCGCCGCATCGCATCCACATCAAATCGCGGGGGGGGGGGGGGACAAGGACATACACCCCCGGTTCACACGGGACCAGGAACGTAACCCCAAAGGCTGCAGAGAACGCCGCGCGCTGTCGAATGAACGTGTGGCTACAGTGGCGAGAGTGAAGGCAGCACATGTACAGTGATGCATATGGCTGCTCTTGGGACCGTGTGCACGCACCAGAGAGCGTCCTGGTGTCAACCAAACCGTCTTCCAACGCTTAGAAGGTATAGAAGACTTGAACATCCACTCGCTGGCAAGCTTGCATAGCTGCTGGAGGGCGTCCTGGTCATCCAGGAAGTCTGCGGCCTGCACACCCACCGCCACGTTGCTGCTGCATGTATCTCGGAGATAGCCTCCTCAACTGCTTCAATCACTGCTGAAAATTAGTGACGTTTACCGGACCCAGTACTTTGCGCAAGCACGGTAAGGAGGCGCATCGTTGGTGCACCACATCTGACCTGACGTGGAGATCTGTAACCCCGCCGTGGGGCCTGCTGGTAATCAAGAGAATGTATACAAAAATGCATTGCATGGAAATTTTTACAAGCTTATCGAGCTCATGGAACGTTGCTGCAACATCGATATAGCTTCACCTCAATCCAGTATCGTACCTTCATCTGCTGAAGCACGGTTCTTGCGTACGACATATCCGACACAGGTTTCTGCCTTCCAGTGAATTCGAGGCTGCACTCTGCAAGTCTGTGCGTGATCTCTTGCATGGCAAGGCAGTGGAAAGGTGAGGCGTGACACAAATCGAGAGCAGTGACACACTGCAGCCAGGACGACAGCACGCCACAAGGCATCGCGAACACGCATTCACCGCTGTCGTCCGCGTTTTCGAGAGCCGCCTTGAGCACGCTGCTCCTGGCGATGACGGCGTGAGGAATGTCATGATCAGTTGTGGCGCCATCTGGCAGCTTGAAGGATACGCCTGTATTGCACACGCTGGCTACGATACTATCAAATTCAGATTTTTCCATGTGATACATTGCTGTCCGGAAGATTTAGACACGTCAGGCTGAGGATGGACACGGTTAGAGTGCGTGCAGTGAAAAGGTTAACCGCTAGCCAAATATGGCCAGGAAAAATGCGAGGCAGAGCTTTGAATCTACGCAGCGACAGACAACGAAGGCTTGTGCTGGACGCATCCGGTTATGAGTACTTGTACGGCCTTTGAGTTGTGGCGAAGTGGTGATTCAAACACTGCATGCAATACCGCAGGCGATCGCCTGTCAGCACTAATTACATGGCCTGGGGTGTCCTGATCTGCGGACCTGTTTGCCATGGCTGCAAACCCTTACAGGTTTGAGGAAATTCTCATTCCTTAGCGCCATTAAACGCATTCCATTCGTTTTGAAACCAAGGTCGCTGACCACTGAGACATGTACCGCTACAAGTCTCAGTGGTCAGCGACCTTGGTTTCATAACACCATTTCTTAGGGTGTTGGTTTCTCACGACCTGGGCGATGGGGGGGGGGGGGGGGGAGGACCCACCAATATGACTGCATGCATGTGATACGCATGCCCCCCCCCGCTGTCAGGCTCACACACCGCACGTAGCCTCTGCGTGTAAAGTCAGTATACACTCTGGCGGACATCACGCATCAACAAGCGTGTGTCACTTCGAGATTGGTGGTTCAAACCCACCTCGAAGCACGCGGCTGGCAGCCAGCATCAGTGGCAAGTTTGCACCACCACCACAAACTGAACAGCAGCCATGAGGTGTGACAAGTCACACAGCAAACCCTACTGCAAGCACATAGTGCAGCTGCTCATGCACACAGCGCACAGCGCACAGCACACAGATTATTATTTCCGCCAAACCAGAAGGCTCGAGCAGCAGTGTCACGGAGGTGGACCACCGACAACAGAGTGACAGGCACCC
Source organism: Ulvella scutata (assembly GCA_032359135.1). Taxonomy (NCBI): domain Eukaryota; kingdom Viridiplantae; phylum Chlorophyta; class Ulvophyceae; order Ulvales; family Ulvellaceae; genus Ulvella; species Ulvella scutata. The sequence continues at coordinate 8,791 of JAUMHD010002895.1, forward strand.
CACCAGAAGCGCCGCACGGCGGCCCTGGCCGGCCTGACCGGCACAGCAGGATGCTACAGCAGGGGGGGGGGGCAGCGGGGAACCCTGGGGAGGGGGGGGGGGAGGTTGGGCGCCGGCCCTGGGTGAAAGGGATTGGCAAAGGGGCGCGGAGACAGAAGGGGAGGGAAAGGGGCAACGCGGAGAGTTTGCAAGGCCTGGAAGCTTGAGGCCAAGCATCGCTGAGGGGCCTACAGTGGGTCGTGAGGGTGCGGGGCGAGGGTGGGTGAGTCCCTGGGCGATGTAAAATTTGTAAGTAAACTATGTAAACGGCATAACCGCGGAGATGGAGGTGGAACGAAAGGGCAGCATGTGTGCAACGCCTCCACCAACCAAAAGCAGGTAGCATAAGAGCATACCATTGCGAAAGAAGTTTCCAGAACTGTTGAACATAGCCAGTCTACTTTAAGCACTGGAAATTTGAGCTCAGATGTTATGTTCAACAAAAGATGGGGGGAAGATGTTCTCGAGGGTTTCTCAATGGAGCGTGCAGCATGGCGAACACGCAGCCATGTTGTGCCACAGCATTTCTGGTTTGTAAAGCGGCCACATCCTTCTGCACCACACAGGCTCCCCCCTAATGCATGTGCACTCCTGTCTGGGGTGGTGCCCATGTTGCAAGCAGTCTGCTGTTGTGACGACGAAGACTCTCTGCGATGCTGTGTAGATTGGGGAGCCCCGCCATGCACCATGGCATGCTTGAAAGGTTAGTGAGCTGAATGGTCACGCAGTGTGACTCGCAGTGACAGATGCTGTGCTCTCTGCTTGCGTTGCATTGCACCAGGAGACAAAAGAAGTGCGTTCAGACCAGACAGCGCCCACCAGTTCTGCTGGTTTCTGAAGCAGCACGTATTTTGATGCCTCTGTTTTCGATCCCGGAAAGGTGAGGTAGGCAAGTGCTGGTGAGTAAAAACTGCTGCACGCAGCAGACTAAGCCATGCCCGGATTCGAACCGGAGTCTCTAGATGGCACCGTGGACACACAATCCTTTCAAAGTCTAGTGTGATCACCACTACACTACACGGCCGAGTGAGCAACGGGGTGCCCCGCGTTGTATGTTGGTCGAGTATGTTGGATATATCAAACGAAACAAATAGGATTCCACTTCACGTTTTGAGTCGAGACCATCATGATCAAATAATCTGCTCCCGCTACGTGTCTTGCATCGCAGTTAAAAGCATCACAGCCAAATACTTAGCGTCATACGAACGTAGCATCCGGGTGCTGTTGCAGCACCCGGATGTTGTAAACGTGCGAAGTTTACATAACGTGTACTGGTCACTCAAGTGTATGACAATAACATGTGTGACAGCAGCCGGATGTAGTGCCTCTTTTCAAAGCTTATAGTTACCTCGCAACGTACGAGTTGTAGGCTCTGGAGCAGGCTGTGTCAACTCCGGATCCGGATCGCGGCTGAATGCTTCAGCTGCAGAGCCATTCTGTCGCTGGAAGTCCAGTGTAGGCACCTCGTATCGGATTCCCACAGTACCTGGACTTGCGGTTAGATAGCCGTTAGGGCATGTGCAGCGTGTGTGTGCCCACTTGCACTTGGTGAAGCTCTTATGGCAGCAGCACTTGTGCAACACTGAGTGATAGTGTACATTGAAAATCCAGATGAGAGGTACAATTCAAGGCGTTGAAGAAATCTTCCTTTGAACCTCATCTCAACCTGCATGGCAGCTATCAATAGGTACCACGTTGGAACATTTTCAAGGCCGATCACACAGCCCCAGAAGCCCAGTAATCTATACAACGCAGACATGAGCTCAGTTATATGCATTCTTTACAGCGCCTGCGTTGCTTTGAGTAACCTGCGCCACACTGTCCAGGTGCTGCTTTCCCACCTTGTCTTTCATTGTGGAATCACACTGATCTGGGCTCGAAGATGTGTCTGATTATCGTATCCCACCTTGTCTTCGGACCAAAACACGTGAAGGCATGCCCCGTTAGGCCAACAACTGTGGCATACCCACTTCAAAAGCATCTGAGGGCCTCAACGGCAGCGTTTGTCTCCTGCAAGATGTTATGTTGCTAAGCTACACGTTTGCAGCTGCTACTGCTGTTGTTTATCAGCCCTTATCAGGGAGCGAATGGAACCTTGTCAGCAACAAGTGGTCACAAACTAAGCAGTGTGAGATAACTACACCAAATGCCATATGTTCACAACCAGGGGAGCGAAGCTAGCGGAGTACAAAACAGGTAAGAAAGGAGGTGCACAACTGAGTGGCCAATGCAGACGCAAGACTCGCACACAATTTAGTTGCAAGTGTCGATGTACATCGATCTGGTCAGGTTGGATCCAATGCAAAAGGCAATCTCAAGGCTCACTCGCCGAAACGTTACAGAGGAAGACTATTTCATATTCGTCCAATAAACCACAACTAACCATGAGCTTGAAAACCGTGCACCATCAATCACCAATCATCTGCATATGCGCAATCCTTGAATGCATCAACCTGCGGACGGTCAAGATCTTCTCTACCCCAGCTCCTCCTCGTCTTGACTCTCAGCTACAGCTGCAGCTGGCTTCTTTCTGGGAGGCAGGCTCGGGCGAAGCTTGAGGATAGGCTTGGATGATGACTCCTCAGTATCACTCTGAGATGCTCCCCCTTGCTGGGCAGCTGCAGCCAGTGCTGCCAACATGTTTTGAGCACCACTGCCTGCAGCTGGTGGCGAGGAGTGAGCACCGAGCGTCGAAGAGTGTATGGTATGGCCGTGAGTGACGCATGCAGTGGCCATGAGTGATATGATGATATCGTGATGTGTTTTGACGAGTGTGATGTGTATTGACGAATCGTGATGTGTGTTGACGAGTGACATGAGTAACATGATGACATTGTGATGCACAGAGTGGCCAGGAGTGCACCAGCAAGACATGAGTGATTTGTGCAGTGGCCATGAGTGATGCACAGAGTGGCTAGGATCTGATCATTGGAAAGGACTCCAGCAACCCATCAGGAGTCATCTGATGCACAACACTTCGTTTTACCTCCACCTGTGCCCTGCGTTGACTGCAGTCCTCTCATGTCACTGTGTCAAGATCTTGTCCAGGTTTTCTATCTTAGGCCAGAGATATCGTTAAAGAATGGGGAAAGACTAATTATGTCAGCGAAACAATTCAAAGCATTCGTTTTGGGGGGTGTTACATACAACAACTCATTGTTTTCCGGGGTCAGCACGACAGAAGTCGATTAATTTGGCTGACAGTGGCTGACAAGTTGTCAATAACGATACCCCTGTCTTGGACCCTGAGAACACAGCACCCACACAAAAGAACATCACCACATGATCAGAACACCTCACCTGCCTGTTGATCTTTCTTGCCCTTGGCAGGGGCGTACTGATCCTGCAGCGCATCATACTTGTCCAAGTCCTGGAGAGTAAGCGAAGGCGCAAAGTTCCCTAGCGCAGAAGTGAAGTCGTCCATGCATACGTCCACCTCCACGTCGTCGACATCATGAGCCTCATCAGCGCTACCAGAAATGCGGCCTGAAGCTGCAAGTTCAGAGATGCGGCGGCGTAGCGCTTGTAGCCACGCGTCCGCGCACAGACCGTATGTGTCAGCGCCAGTGGTTTGAGGGGGCAAATGCTGCGACAGGGTCTCCAGATCGACGTCTTCTGTGAGGCGGAACTTGCGTGTGAGCGCTTGCAGCACCTGTAGCCACTGGTATAGATCAGTTGTTGCTGTAACTTATAGATAGATACCATTGCTACACATACACACGCATGCATAGCGGCACCTGCAGCATGGCAATGCAAGAAGCACATACACATCAAAGCTGGACACAGAAAGAAAGGTTATTAAGGGGCTACGCCATACTATGTTCGATTTCGGGCTCCAGCACCACAGGGCCTGAATGTCCACATTTGTGTGGGGACAAAAGCTCGAGGAAAAGACGAGAGGTGACTCATGCCAGACCAGGACTCAAACCAGGGATCGTTGCGCACAAATGAGATGTTGCTGCACCATAGAGAACCTTCACATGCAACACATGCTTCGCTGGAGGCACAGTATAAACCACTGAACATAATAAGTGTTCTGGATGTCTCTGAAATATCTGTCTTGTGGGAGGAAAGAACCAGAAGCAGACCTTCAGCTTTGATGAAGGGGCACGATCAACTCCCACATACAACAGCACATCCAGCCTTCCAGGCCTCATCAGGGCAGGGTCAAGAAGGTCAGGGCGGTTTGTTGCCCCCACGATGTACACATCACTTCGTCCACCACCGATTCCATCCAACTCCGACAGCAGCTGTGCAACAATTCGATCCGAAACGTGGCTAGAGTCCATTCCATTGCCTGCACAGTGCTTAAGCATCGATACAGGGACATCACCAGCTTTTACATACATTCACAGATCACAGAGGCCCTGTAATTGCCTGTGCAGTGCCCCAGGTAACAGTTCGTTTATCCGAGAACCCGTGTTCCAGGAACAATTGATAGCAAGCAGCAATTGAAACATGTTCAGTAGTTTGGTACGATGTAGCAGGTATCAAAGAGGTGGTTCAGGCAGCAAACTGGGTAAGAGCTGAGTGATCACATCAACAAGGACAAGGGCATGGGCACAAGGCAGAATGCTTGACCGGGCACACGATCAATGGCAAGGCCAGAGAGAAAGCCCAGAAGTATGAAACCGCTTGCAAGGACAACGAGTTAGCCAAGCAGACGCAACCACTCAAACTCATCAGAAAGAATGCTTAGTAGGTCAGAGCTGAGTATGTAGCAGCTGAAGAGGGGAGAGGTGCACCTCTTCGTGGGGCCAAAGAGTCCAACTCATCAAAGAACAACACGCAAGGTTGTGCTTTCCGAGCTTTCTCAAACACATCTCGGACGTTCTTCTCGCTCTCACCCACATACATGTTGATCAGCTCAGGCCCCTTGATGCTCATGAAGTTGATGGAACACTCTGTGGCCACAGCTTTGGCGATCAGAGTCTTGCCAGTTCCAGGAGGGCCATACAGCAGCACACCACTTCTTCGTTTGACTCCTGATGCAAAGAGCCCCCTGCACAATTGAATAGTCAGACAAGGGGTAGAAAGTGGACGAAAGTTCCACCAAGGAGAGTGAAAAGTAAGCCACAGTGTACAACTTGTGTGCTACAGAGTGAATTGCAAGCCTGTAATCACCTTCCAAGACTGGACTACTGAAAGTGTTGCAAGCCAGACATATGCATAGTGACAGTGGCCTGTCTGCAGCCACTAACAGAGCACATGTACCACAGTACGATCCCCTAAAGCATCTGCCCAGCAGGGGTATCGTCGTTATTGACACCTCGTCAGCCACTGTCATCCAAATCGATCAACTTCTGTCGTGCTCAACCCGGAGAATCATGAATTGCTACATGTAACACCCCCAGAATGAATACTTTGAATGATTCTCTGACTTGATTAGTCTTTCCCCGTTCCTGAACTATATCACTATATCCCTGCTGCCACAAACAAGTTCTTCCAGCATGAAACTTCGCACCTGTACTTCAGAGGCAGCTCAATAGTCTCCAGAATCGCCTTTTTGACATGTTCAAGGCCACCAACATCTTTCCAAGCCACAGAAGGGATCTTCGGAGCACCCAGATCCAACGCCGTGCGTTGTCGCACCGTCTCCAGCGTCCCTTCGATGTGCTCCTTGTTCACTGAGCCCTGTAGAGCCTCCACCTGCACATAATCTTCCTGAATCTTCAGGTGTCCACATGCGCATCCATGTTGTGTAATGGTACCCAGGTTCGTGTTCATTCTCTGCACTGTCAGGGTGTAGCGAGCCACCTAGTGCTGAAACCAGTATGATTCCAAAACGTGCAACGGCAGCTTGTTTCTTATTGGGAAGTTCCCAACACAAGAAGTGGGAACCCAATGGGAACACCTCTTGTGGTCTTTGCCACAAGTCCTGCTAGGTACTACTAGACACATGAGTCCTACTAGATAGTACACTAAAAAAAAGAAGTGGCTAGGGACAGCAGCCACTTCCTAGCCACAATCTCCGTGCAGGCTTCCTGATTTAGCACGAATAACAGCGCTAGCTTTCCTTCTAGCAAACAAACCGGGAAGGTAGTGAACAGGCAAGGTGACATCATGCACACACAGCAAAGTGTACATCCATCCATGCACACAATAAATGGATGAGAAACCGGGGGGTAAATAGTAAAAATGTTCTGAAATAAACTTCCCAGTAATGCACTTTCTAGTAATTCTTGTAGTAGCCTCCTGAAATCTTAGAAGTGCTACACCTACTATCGTCAGAACAACCTGCAAGGACACTAGAGCATTTCCAACAGCAGATAGCCTGAACAAGCCGAAAATAGGAACAGGTGGAGCACCATGGTGCTGCCGAAAATAGCCCAACAAACCGAAAATAGGAAGCTGCACAGCAACAAAAAATTTGTGTTAGTTGCTTTTGGCTATTTGGGTTCATTCCTATTCACTACCTTTCCGGTTTGTAAAATAGGAAGCTGCACAGCAACAAAAAGAAGCGCACCACATCTTCCGCTCCATCACTAAGTTTCTCACGCAGCACAGCGAGCGTCGCATCGCACGCCATCGCAGCTAGATCGCAGGGCAGAAAGCCTGCCATCGACTGCGCCGCACTCAGGAGGCCGTCGGTGCCCAGAGAGTCTGTGTTTATGGTGGGCCCAAGCATGCGGCCGATGCATTGAGCGCGGTGTGCCTCTGGTGCGGCAGGCACATCGATCTCTGCCGTGAACGCCCTCCTGAGAGGCACCGGAATCTGCGATCAATAAGTACACAAGTCAGTGTGAAGTTGCTGTGTACATACTCTTAGATATATGTACTAATACTACTCAGTACATCCTCGTTTACATCCTCGTTTACATCCTCGAAGCATCGCGTGCGCCAGGGCTCACTCTGCTGGCCCCGCAGAGGCGCTGGCAACTCGTGCAACT
>JAUMHD010002906.1:0-15714 GCA_032359135.1 Ulvella scutata
GTGGTGGATGTTTTGTGTCAGTTGATTTTGGCTATTTGGGTTCATGCCTATTTACTACCTTTCCGGTTTGTAATGAAGGGACCAACCGGAAAGTATTGAGAAAAAAAACTAGTACATATATACTTCACTTATCGAACTGGTAACTATGCTACAAACTGGAAAGATAGTGAGTGCGCATGAGCTCAGATTGCCAAAATCGACTAACACAGCATAGCGGCCACTTCACTAGAATAGCACAACAGCACCTTATCCCTTTACAAACCGGAAAGGAAGTGAATAGGCATGAACCCAAATAGCCAAAAGCAACTACGACAAAATACCTACCACTTAAGTCGAATAGCACAGCAGCACGTACAATCCCAACCGGACGCTTTTTTTTCAAACCAAAACATGAAGCTGTATATCGTGCGTTCAAACCTCGGAAAGGCAGTTGATGCACTCTGGTGCCCTCAGCCACACCCACCTATCAACACGTAATTTATTTGGCGTGGTTCCCGATTAGCTCTTTTTATATTTTATGCAGCAAGCATTCGCCATCAGTCATTTTCTGATTTCATTGCTTGCTATGCAACACTTTCAACAAAGAGTTTACATCTCCAGGGCTGGAGAGATGTACAAGAAAAACAGTTGCAGTATTGTACGCATGCACGCCATGCATTCACGCCCCCGTTCTGGGAAGATGCCAAAATGCGTTGGCGGCCTCGGCAACCGCAGTATAGTGGCCCTGGGGGCCAAAAAGAGATTGCATGCGAAAGACTTTCAACAAACAATTCTCCTAGATGTGGCCACAGGAGGCTAAAATGCTAAAACTGATTATGTATCGGCCACATTTTCTTAATCACCCTTCTCTTCTTCGGAGATGAAACTGGATTGTAGTATTTGACTGTGTGCAATGAGTCCCAGTGTCTCTCTGGGGAAAACCTGCACTGGTTTGGGCCCACCTTGAGGTCTCTGGTGGTTTCCCCTTTAACGAATTGCATGATTTCCGCCACTGTGGCGCTGAGGCCGAAGCTCAAACCGAGTATGGCGTAGTCCCCGAATACTTTATTTCATTACTTATTTTTTACAAACCGGAAAGGTAGTGAATAGGCATGAAGCCTGCACTGGTTTGGGCAACGATGCATGAAAGTGGTGCATGGTACTCCACACAATGAAGGATCATGACGACCCCGCACAACGTTTCATGCTATCTCCTGTGTTCTGTCCATGTGATTACTTTTCATGCTATCTAGTAGTTGCATCAACAGGGCGCGGGGTATAGAGCAAGCGCAAGAAACCTCAGTAATGGATCAAGCTAGATGCCATGGGTTGCAACAGATGTACAGTGTGTCACGGATCAATCTACCTCCACAGAGGGAACAAGCGGCCCAGGCAGCCGGGAGTACAACTGAACACGGGGCCTAAACAATGCACGATTACTTTTCATGCATGATTACTTTTCATGCATGATTACTTTTCTTGCTATCTCCGGCAGGCTCTGTGCTAATACCATAAGCGCCCGACCCAGCAACGAGGGTCGTATTCTACCGCTAGGAGCGATGATGTCAGCTGATACATCATCGATGGAATGATATATCAGAAATATATCATTTCATCGAGAGAAAAAACGGAAATCTGACGGTGACACCACTGATGTAGTAGATTTTCCCAGAACCGTAACAATCCAAGCGCACAATTGCTTGCTGTACACTCAGCCCACATGCATGCAGGTTGTCAAAACCGGTGACAGCGACGCTGGCAACAAGATGCGGCTGATGGATGCAGTGAGATCGAGGGTGTTTGTGCGCATCGAGGACGTGTACAACACTGCCAGCCAAAACTACGGCGCCGACGCCAAATGCAGAGGAGATGTACGCTCCTCACTTGCATGCGTCGCTGCTTCTTTACCGCTGCTGTGGCACCGCATTATTATGTCCTTATTTTACTTGTGCATGCATGCATGCACGCATGACATTATTCAATAGTTTCAATACTTCAAGCATTCGGTGTGAACATATTCAGTCATGTGTACAGTTTGTAGCATGCCCATGGAGGACCACGCGTCCAGTGAGGATGTGTCTACGGTGCACACATGCACATGCATGTCCCTTGGTGAGATAAGTGGACTTCACGGTGTTAGCCTGAAGCCTCATGAGCATTGATCACCAGTGTCGCTTAGTTAGATAGAACAATCCTGAATAGTTGGTACTATTTCTTAGGTGTGTCACCTGACAAATTAAGCGACACTGGTGATCACTGCTCATAAGGATGCTGCGCGTCAGCGGGCATACCCCATCATGAGGCTACTGTGATGCTATGCATGTGGCTGCCCTCTCTGTTTACATGAACTCTACATTTTCATATTAACATTCGGTTCCGTGGGATACAATATGCAACATCTTTTGGTGTGTTCTGCTCACAGACAGCATGCATGCAGTGAATGCATATTGTATGCAGGTTGGGGTCCTTGCTGTACCCGGCAGTGAGCTTCCATATTGCCAGGCGCTTGCTGCAGGGCTGGTGAGGGAGCTGAGTGTGCATGAGGCTGCGGCAGCAGGTAATGTCCTCCCAGAGATGCATGTAAAGTGTGTGTAAAGTTGCAGGCATAACTCCATACAATGGCACATGTACCAGCAAATCAACGACATACTTGCGCAACAGTTCACGAAATTGGGGGTGTAAAGTTACAGGCGTAACTCAATAGAATGGCTCATGTACCAACAAACCAACTTAGCTCAACCTCGCACGAACGACACAGGACATGCCACTACCGAAGTTCGTGAAATTCAACTGTGCAATTGAACAACACGAAGTTCAATTGTTCCTGCACGGGGTACTCGAACCAACTGATTTTCCGGGTCTAGCCACGTAACAAAGAACGGTTAATTTGACCCGGAGGTACCGTCTGAGTAAAGCTGTGCTCTTAGTTTCAGGCCAATTGTACCACCCCTCGCCACCTGCCCCTCGATTGCCATATGTAGTTCTAATTCATAACTCACATGCATGATACACATGCTGTGTTAAGGATGTGTAGATGTCCAGATTGCTTCAAGTTGGACAACTTTTAACCACTGAATATCTGAGCTCAGATGTCGAGCGGTCAAGGAAGACTGGCTATGTTTCAACACATCCTCGTAACTGGATCGAACATTCGCCGTAAAAGTCATATAATGCATGCGTTGCATGCATGCAGGAACATTGGCATCGGCGTACGCATGCAAGCAAGCGCCACAAGGTGCGGAAGTGACAAACACAACAGCCATCGCGCAGCAGCTCGTGAAAGCGGTGGCTGGGGCGTTGACGGAGGCGCGCGTGCAGTGCAACTCGGACAAGTTCTCCATTGGTGTGCACGCTGCTGTGAACTTTGTGCTCTTGATTTGTTGTTCTTGATCTTGCTTTGTTGGTCTTGATCTTGCTTTTTTGTTCTTGATTTTGCTTTGTTCTTCTTGTTCTTGCTTTGTGGTTCATGCCTGTTGTATCTGCAGTTGCTTTGTATTCGACTTCAAGTCCTGCTCTTGCTGTGTTGTACCCATACCCATAACCACCCACGTTCCATGCATATCTGCTGGCCCCCTGTTGAAATTGTCCCAGGCGTGCTGCCTTCTATGGCTCCTTGTATCAACAAATCCTTTGGATGAATCAAAGGCTGCTGGCCACTAAGACATGTAGCGCTGCATGTCTCCGCGGCCACTCAACCTTTGCTTCATCAAAACAGCGACTTTTCGCCACACACTGCTGGCGTAATATTGTGCGCATTACAAACCAGAAAGGTAGTAAATAGGCTGGCGTAATATAAGGCTGCTGGTGTTACCGGACAGCCGCCCAACATGTGCAGTGCTTGCGACACACTAGAATAGCATAGACCAGTGCTTAACATAGTTTCCCACTTCTGGTCGGGCTCCACCCCACCTGTTCGAAATTGCCCACCATAACCAAAGGGGGGATTCTTTCAAAGTTTTCTTATATCCTGTTCAAAGTCATCTTATTCAAAATCATCTTCTGATGAAAAGTTTCCCCAAACACTGCTCGTGATCACAACAGTGCTGTCAGCCACTGGCTCAGACTCTACCACGGACTAACAGCCAGAATGTTTGCGCAGCACCATGCACCATGCATCACGCTTACGTAACCCCCCTGCCCCCAGCTCACCATAAACCTTTGTTTGAACCTCGTAATGCGCAAACTTTTCACGAATGCGACATAGTCAACACCTTCAATTCGTATTTTTGTCTCAGTCGCGCGTGCACCATGCATGCACTCATAATCCTGTCTCTGCTCGAAACCTCTTCCCTTTAACATGCATGTGGCATCAGCTCCGCGTCCCCAGAGCTCAAAATGGCAGGCTGTCGCAGAACACACTGGGAAAGACTTTCCTGATGAAGTGCTGATGTGCCAGTCGAGTGAAGTGGCGGATACTTTGTGTTCGGCGAGTACTTAGTGTTACTTTGTGTCCACCACCGTTTCGGGGCTGCTACAGGGTGCCACAACGCAGCGGTGGTCGTCGATGCAATCGCGGTGGCGCAGGTGAACAAGTTTGCAGCCACGTTCGCAGAGTCCGACGCGGCATGCATGTGCGCCTCCGCGACAACCCTAAACACCACCTCGATGACTCACATCTGCAGAGACGCAGTCATGCAGGCCTACAGCGCTGCGTGTGGCAGCGGTGCGCCCCTCCAGGGTTCCCGTCATCCATTTTCCCCTTCTACACTCCTGTCACATGCAATGCATGTGCGTCTGATTCTCTGTGTGGCACAGCGAGCGAGCGCCATGCGATGCATGTGCGTCTGATTCTCTGTGTGGCACAGCGAGCGAGCGCCATGCGATGCATGTGCGTCTGTAAGTCTGTCTCCCTTTTCCCCTTCGAATTCTCTGTCTCCCTTTTCCCCTTCCAATCTTCTGTGGCTGTATATAGTGTGTATAGGGTCGGTGCCAGGGTTTGGTACCAGGGTTTTGCATGCATGCATGCAGAGGGTTAGCGCCCTGAGCTGACGGGGCTACAAGAATTCCCCCCCCCCCCGCCCCCGTGGGGGGGGAGGGGGAGGTATTTTGTTGTGTTGCAGCATGTTCGCATTGAACCGCACAATGCAGTTCCTCCGGCTGTCATGCATGAATATGCTCCAGTTGTTGTCCTTCAAGCTTGTGAAGTGGTATGAACGAAGAAACAGAGTGTGCATGCATGCAGGTGATGAGTTCAAGGATGGAGAGATTTTGACACGTGACGCAGTTGACATTGCCGCCGAAAAACTTTCACAGGAAATCTCGCAGGCGCTGTCCGCAGAGGGCTGCTCAGGGCAGAATGCATTTCCGGCAGTATAAAACGACCTAAACCTCTCAAAAGAAATAACAGAATCAGCTGCAGGTGAGGTGTCCAGCCCCCCCCTCCCGCCCCCATCTCCCCACCAGCCCCGAAGCTTTGACTCTTGAACAGTGATCACCAGTGTCGCTTAGTTTGTCAGGTCCCACACCTAAAAAATAGTCCCAAATATTCAGGATTGTTCCATCTAATCAAGTGACACTGGTGATCAAAGCTCTTGAACAGCAGCTCTTTTACAAACCGGAAAGGTAGTGAATAGGCATAACCCAAACAGCCAAAAGCAACTAACACAAAACATCCACCACTTCACTCGAATGGCACAACAGCACCATCAAAGTCTTTCCCAGCGCTCTGTAGCCAAACTGCGATAGCTGACTCTTGAACTATGTGCCCAGACAAACTTCAATTCGGTGTCGTGCCCTATTTCGTGCCGAACCTGGTGTTGGGCAGGATGGGATCATCTGCACTTGCATGAATACACTTGCATACAGACGGTTCCAAGTTGAGCAACTTCCTGCATGCGGTACAATGCATGGTGTCAATGCGTTTGCAATTTGCAGGTAATGAGCGAAAGTGTTCCATTCGCTTCAAAGAAGCGCTGACTAAACGGTCAGCATGTGTGGCCAGAAGTGGTATCTGGTTGGGAACATAACGGTGGCTGCCACTGTGCATGCATGCATACACCGCAGGGATGTGACCATTTTCAAACAGTTTCTACGTGAATACGTCATACGTAAGGGCAGGGTTTCGTGTTGAGGGCTGCTGGGATGGTTCTGTATTGCAGGGGTCGTGACTGATACGTTTACGAGTCGAGGCAGGTTTCAGAGGGGTTTCAGCACAGCTTCGAAGTCCCATGAAGAAACTCGTCTGCTTTGTGGGGTGGCCACAGGTGAAATATCTCCTTCTGAAAAGATCGGGCGTAGAATGTTCCTTTTGAATGGTCCTGTAACAAACGAAAGGTGCAATGGCTTGGAGCCCGCTTCAGAGAACGAACTTTGTTGCATTTTTTTGTATATTCTATTCGCCAGGTTTGCCTCACATAAACATAGACTGGGCACATCACCTGTTCCAGGAAGAGCTTCGGATGCAGCTCCTCTAAAGGAGTGGCTCAGAAAATAACAGCAGAACGTCAAAGACGACCATACAAGCCCGCACATCCGCGCGCGCGCACACACAAACACACAAAGGTTGCAACTAGCCATAGTGCACTCTGATGCAGTCAGGACCCCACTTCCCAACAGGGACCATTTCACCCCCGGGAGTGTCGAAGTGCAGACGGTTAGGAGCATCGAGTACAAGTCGACAACACGCTCTTCAGTGGTGCACCTTTCGTGCTTGTGGGCTGCGCCCTTCTCGATTTCAACACACGTTCTGAAGTGTTTTTGTCGGGCCATGAAGCAGTATTTGCCACTCTCAGCTGAGCGGCCAACCGGTACCGCCTGACAGGCAACTCAACAACCAAGCATGGTGTCGTGTCAGGTCGGTCTGATTACAATTCATCCATTTTACAGTCAAGCTCGGTACGCATGCGCTCCCAAGCATCCTATGACGTGCACAGATGACGTCACCCCTCCCCGTGCGCTCAATGCCAGCAAAACGGTGCACCGAAGGACGGTGTTGCGCATGCGGACGTGCGTAATGCAACAGTTTCAAAACAGTGCTAACGACGCTATCTTGCTTCGGTGCAGGAACGCGGGGGGTACCCGCGCGCGGGGCGGCTTCCTACAATAGGGCCAAGGCCAGGGTCCCGAATGCGGCAGTCACTCCCAATGCATGCACCCCATGCATGGGCGCCACAGCAGACGGCTCAGCCACCTCCGACGATTCAGCTCCAGTGCCTGCGGTGGGGGTGGCTGGCGGGGTGGCAGCGGGGGTGGCAGGGGGGGTGGCTGGCGTTGCGGCCGGGGGGGTGGCCGGAGGTGGACCTGGCACCAGTGAGTCAGCGGTGTCCTCCTCCTCGCACATCAGGGCGGCGTTTCCAAAGTCCACCTGCACACATACATGCTGCGGCTCAGCAGGGGCGCTGAGCCGAGGAAAATCTGCGGTGCTGCAGCACACGGCGGCTCGCGCACAGTGCCAGCAGGGCGGAGGAACAAAACATCAATGCATGCATGCATAAATATCATCGAGATCTGTCACGATGCACAGCACCGTCTGGCACCACTTCCCACCGTGAACAATGGCAGGCGGCCACATAATCCCCCCACCACCGCCACAGAGAATACCCCACCCCCCCTCCCCCCCCGGGAGGCCCCCATAGGTTTAGGCATCTGCTACCCCCTCTAACCCACTCCCCCATGCGGGACTTCAGCACCACACACAGCACCCCCTCCGCTTCCGGCCATTGATCACCAGTGTCATATTTACAAAAGCAAAACAAGTATTACTTTTTACATAAGTGGGCGTGAATATTCGGGGCCAAAATTTTTTGGGTGTGTGCCCTTACAATGTAAGCGACACTGGTGTGATCACTGCTCCCGGCGACAGACCATCACGCTACCAGCAGCACAATTCAAAACCCCGCACCATGTAGTCTTCACACCAGACACTGATGTGGTTGAGATCCTCGCTGAGCTCGATCTGTGCACCAGAGCTGTCCAGGCCGAGCCTCACGACGACGTCTGAGTCGCCGTCGTGCAAGCTCCCTTGCTGGTACGCACCGGGTGCGCCAAGCTCGCCGATTTTCAATGCAGTTGCAGGGTATGGGAAGTCGATGACAGCGCCAGACTGTTTGCTGCCCCACCTGCATGGGGGCTCCTGGAGGGTTCAGGCAAGGTGTGTGGGATTGGTGTGCTGAAGTCGAACAAAAGGAGGTTATGTTGAACATAGCCAGTCTAATTTAACTGCAGGACATCTGAGCTCAGGTGTGACTGGCTATTTTCAACAGGTTGCAGTTGCACAGAAAGCTCCTTCTGTTCTGTTGAACGGGGATCGTGATGACCAAACATGTAAGACCAAACATGTGAATACATGTTTGAACGCTTCAACAAGTGTGCAAACAAGTGCTCATTTTTTGTTCAAGGAGTGACACAAACTCTTGCGCGTGGCAACGCAACAGCACCAGGAATTTGCCATACATGGCCCAACAGCACCATCATCAAGTCATGTCCGGGTTGGGTCCGGGTGAGGACGACAAGGACAGCGAGTGATAGGACCACGCGCACCATTCCACTGCAGGGCCCTGTCCGTCGAACTGCCAGCCTTGAACACGGAACGTACAGTCGTCTATCACCGTAATCGTGCCATTAATTTCGTGAGGGACGCAGTTTGAGCACCCGTCTTGCAGTGTTCCCGTGCACCCAGTGAATGTTGTGCCGCAGCTAGACGCCGCAGACGCATCAAACTCTGAAAACGGAATCGTGAAAGTGCTCTCCATGGTTCCCGGCATAGCCGCACCGGCAACCATACCTGCTGGAGCTTGTGATGCGACTCCATGAAGGCACACACCAAGCGCAATTACTGCCGAGATGGATGCTGCCAGAACGCTCGGTACCATCTTCAGTAGTAAAACCTGAATGTGAGCGAAGTACGTCAGGTTTTTCGGCAAATTCTAGGACCAAGCACGTGTATTGTTGTGTCGAGTGGCGCATAAGCGGTTCGCATCACCACCCGCAAGCAGGCCAAGACATGGTACTTCAACACCCGTTAATCGATGAAGTTGTCAGCTTTGTGGTGATGCAGCGTGCTCGCCAGCAGCTGAGTTCCTGTCTTGACCAGTGCACTCTGCACAATATCAATCCAGCCTTCCAACCACCACGCCGCTGCTACCACACAGACACCGACACCTTCGCAGCGAACAGAATACCAACATGAAGCAGCAAGGTTCAGAGCAATAGGGCACACCTGTGGCGAGCTGGTCAATGCGCGAAACGATACAGATAGTAGTGATTCGGTTTGGGGATCTGGAATCCTCAAGATTGTGACAAGTGCAAGCGATCTTGAAGAATGAGGTTGGATGCACGGTGCCGAGCCTTATCTAAGTGTAGCATCGTGCACTGCACGCGTTGGCAGGAAATCGATGCATTCGTGTGCAGAGGTTATGCTAATGCCGCGTCATGCCTCTCGTGATGCTGGTGGCACAAGGCCTTGCAAGGACCAGGAGCCTTCCGCACCTCGTGACGTCACGTGACGTCATCAAAGCACCAAATAGAACTGTACTGTTCAACAGCAGGGCTGTGTATGCAATCTGAGAACACGATGAGCATCTTGTTCGAGATCTAGAGCGTAACCTGTTGCCTGTTGACACATGTGTGTGCACATATGCATGGCAGCACCCAACAGTGCAGTGGAATATTCTATATAGAGCTCGGCCGAAAGCATCGCAAGGCTTTGAATTTTCCCCGTAAACTGTTGCCCCATGTTCCCCATAAACCACTTCTTCTTATAAGCAGCATATGGTAATAAGTCTTCTATCCTGCGCAGGAGTGCCAGAGCTGCGAGTAAGGATTGCCGCATCTGGAATACAGTTGAAACTGAGTAAAACAAGACTATCACAAAATTGAGATACATCGAAATTGACTTACACAGTGTGTACAGAAGGCTGCAGAAGGGAGAATACAACTACAACCTCAAAGATGGCTTCCTGCGGACCGGGGGCCTTTCTTTGGCCCGGCATCCAGGGCACCCTGAACCCGAGGTGGTGGCCGAGGTGCGCTGCCGTGTGGGCCGGGGTGCATGCTCTTGTCCCAGCTGAGGCCGAAGCCCTTCTTGGGTATGACGTGGTTCCCGATTAGCTTTCCGTTTCTTTTACGTAGCTTCCGAAGTCAAAGACGCCCATTCGGCGCACGCTTGACACGGTGTTTGCCACCGGCCTGGGTTCGAATCCTGCCCTGCGCAGCAGCCCCTCTCGCGTAGGACCAGCGAAGTGGGTGTTGGTGGCTCCTCTCCAAGCATGCGGGACTCTCGTTTGCCTGCTCCAGTGCTGAGGCCGAAGCTCTGGACTCTCAGAGCATGTTATCATGCACCAAGTTTGGCCCAAGAATTTCTTGACCCCCTCCTGGCACCGTGCCCCCCCATCGCCGCCCCCGTCCCACCCTCCCCCTCCCCTGCCAGCCCTCCCCCCCCGTCCCACCCCGTCGGTGCCATCAACGACACCGCCGCCTGTCCCTCCGGCCCCGACCCGCAAGCTTCCCCATCTCCACCGCCTCTACCGCTGTTGGCCCGCCCGCGTCGCATTTCCCCCGCGGCCCTCCCCCTCTGGGCGTCGCCCTCTGCCTCCTGCTGGTGCCTCCTGAGTATCTCCCTTTTGCCGGGGCTGGCCGCCCCTGCTTCCGCCAGCCGCTCCGTACTGTGTGCTATTGGCATGCCCACCAAGCCCGCCATGCGCGATCTCCCCTGCAGGATGTCAGTAGCGCTGATCTTGTCCTGTGGTATGCTGGCGCTGATAAGGGCTGCATGTGTGTTGTTCTACTATCAACACTAGATGCTAGCGCTGCAAGCCACGTGCTGGGTGCTCTGGTAGGCTCTGCCTTGTGTACTGTGTCACTTTTCTTGCTTCGTGTTCCCGAAAAGTGATTACATGGTTCTTCTTGAAGATGCTCCCAGACGTATGCGCTTTGTGTGCTACCATGCCGCGCTACTATCGATGTATCTTTCTCAACCACTGGAAAGAGTAGGTATGCCACATTAACGGAACGTTCAGATGTTTTGAATGTGCATCTCGGTTCTTTATTATAGATTGCACAACAAGACATCTGCACTGCCCCATTTTGTTGAGGTCCCGATGGCCGTGCTTTCTATTACGTCCGCAGGCCTAGACTCGGAAGAGTGACTTCGAGCTGCCAAATGAAGCCGGGTGCATTGGTAGGATCGAGATTTATCCTTTTTCTAGGCCTCGCTCAGCCATATCATTCCACTCATGTGTTCAGAAGTGAAGCAGTTACACATCTCCGACAGCATCAAACAGTCTGCGCTATCATGCGGCAACGTTTTCACAGTCAGTCAGCAGGCAACAGCAACACGAAAAATGTAGAAAATACGACGCTGTCTATACAGAATGTGACAGGCACAAAGCACACATCACACTGGGACAAAACCCCATATGCATGCACTCTCACACAGCCAGGAATGTGGCAATATCCAGATGCGAGCAGGTGCCCTGGGAGCAAGAACCCTACTTGTCCTCCCACTGTTCAACAAGCATGATCCAAGCATGATCTCCACTGTTCAACAAGCATGATGCTCTCACATGCCGTAGCTGCCATACGTGCCATACATACCGTCATCCATCATGTCACCCTCGCACTTGACCATGTAGAGGCCGATTGTGCCAATCGGGAGAGTCTCGCCGCTGCATGCATGGTCACTTATCAGTCTGTGAAAAGTTACAGGCATAACTCCATAGAATGGCTCATGTACTGGCAAATCATCGCATGACACTTATCATGAGTGGGTGTACGAGGCAATATGTACAAATCCCTCTATTACATCTATTTATTGAAACCCAAAAAGCAGTGCTCTGAAGCAGTTAAAAACTCAGATCCTGGAATGTGTTCAGTGAGGCTCAGCGCACAGAGAGTGTACGTAACTCTATCGACAGGGCGCAGACAAGATAGGTTCTAACTCATCTATCTCTCCCTTGATCAGTGACCCTTGATCAAGGGAGCGTGTTTTGACAGGACTGATGACGAGGTGTCAGGGGAGGGAGAGGGAGGGCGCACAGGGCAGGGTTGAAGAAGATTCCGGTGTCATCGGGGCCGAAACGGGTGATGGGTTCTGGGGGGCTGGTGGGGGCATCATCGGACAGGAAGGTGGGGCCGGAGTCTGTGCCAGCATCATACACAAAGACCTCCCTCTCGTACATTGGCAGCCACTCTCCATCCACACACAGGTTCACGCTGCTGATCCCGGTGAACCTGGAAACACAATTTCTGCCGTTTCCGAACGTCTGATTTTCTTACTTAACATTTTTTTAAAGCCCGAAACTACTGCTGCTGTTCACAGCAGCATTTGTATGCTTCCATACAAGTTTTCAAGCTCCTGATTTCGCCAGGCTCCCGAATTTGTGCCCTGAATTTTGGGCACCAGACAATGCATTGCAAGGCTTCAACAAGCTTCGTTCGGGTCTAGATCTAGTTCCGCATGCGTCATTCACATAGCGGTGACACTCGCATTGGCATGTCAGATACTCGAGTATAAACTCAAATTCAAATTCAAATGGAACATAACTGGAGTTCAGAACCAAATTTAAATGTCTGATATTGAAGTTTCAACATACCGACACCACACACTACCAAATAAAGACACGTTGTCTCCACTGGCAAGAAACGTTAGAGCAACACATTGGCAGCAGACGCGCACCAGTCAGGACTGGGTGCAAGCATACTTGCGGTGCTTACGTAAGGGTAACCCGCGGTCACCCTCACAATACCTGAGACTTCACACTCCCCCCCCATGGGCTCACATGGGAAACCCTCGCCCACACCACATGAGTCACTGCCACATGCCTCAACCTCCTCCATGAATGCCATTCCAGAGCCCAGCTCTGCAATCTCCTGGATGCCAGGGTTTGACAGCTCCCCGTTGCGCCAGAATGTGAATCTGCATGCATGTTGATGTCAAGAATGCTACAGAAGGTTCGAATATCCCTCGAGGACGGTAGGCTTGCCAAGTTGTCACATTGGTAACTCAATACCTGCCTTGTTTTAGCCAACAGGCCGAAACTGCACCGATCGTGAATTCCCCCAAAAACACTCGAACAACCCCGCGTACCTGTCATGTGCAAACTCTTTCCTGATTTAGTGCTCCCTTGCTAGAGCGCACCTTTCACCAGAGTTTTGGGTAACCTTGTTCCCCAAGAGTCTCTTGGGGAAGAAGGTTCCCCAAACTTGAATCAGATAAAAAAGGGTAATCGGGAACCAAACCATACACAAGAAGGGCTTCAGCCTCAGCACCCCCGAAGGAGTGGGGCAGAGACATACAACCCCGGGCCACACGGGGCGAGAGATGGGTTGCAATGAGGGGTTAAGACAGATGTGGGCAGGTTTGGATGCATGGGAAAGCAGCGGCAATACGAAAGTGAATGTAATTTGATTGAGCATAATGCATGCATGTTAAGGGAGCTGCTGGAATTCCATGGAAGACTCTGGAATCGGGGAAGCGCACGTTTCATCGTGGGCGACGGTGTAGAAGTTGGGGAAGAACGCCATGGGGCTGGTCTCTGTCATGACGGGGAAGTCAGTTGGATGCCTGAAGCCACCAACAACACAGTTAGTGTTGCATCACAAAAAGGGTTGTGCAATGTCCCAGCACATGACAACATTGTACAGCAGTTGCTACACATGCACTGAGGGTGCAGTGTCAGCATTCACACGATACATGGCAGGTACACGAGCTACAATTCGAATATGGCATTTGAGGGAAGCAGTAGCTACGGTGGTAGTGACTAACACGGCGCCATACAGTGGCTGTGAGGACTTTGCGACGTGATGACTGATCACAAGAGATGATGTTCCATTATTAGCCCCTCGACATCGAACCACGTAACCCTCGAACATACGAACACATTCAAATGCTAGCAAGCTAGTTGTTCGTCAATAGGGCTTTGAGTGTGCGGTGTTATTGTCAACAATGCACGCTTGAATTTGAATTCGATGCGCGAATCGAGCATCAAATTCAAGTGAAGGACCGCGCCTCTCGGCAGTCCAAGCCATCTCCGCTGTCATCTCGAAGTAGCATGGCGTAGAGCACGGTACGGCGGATGCACCCTGCGGAACAGATCGTTGCGGTTGGTGTACACTCAGAAAACTGTACATATTCCTTTGCAAAACGAACGGTGCATCCAACCAGCCAGCCCCGCTTGCTGTGGGGACAAAGTATGCACGTGATATTTGTAAAAGCATCAAGGAAATTGCGATGGTAGCTGAGCAGCTTGAGTGGTGAGAACGAGGATATGGTCCGAAAAGTGGTGTTGCCAGTTAAACTGGTACCGTCGTTGTAAAGGGCACATCATTCTGCCTCGCCTCATACCTCCGCAGAGCAAAAAGGTGGAGTGAGACGCAACTGAGAAGTATTCTTGTGCTGTACAATATTATTCGATGTGACCTCGTCGCGTGCTGCTACAACGATAGCTCGCAACCAAGGATGCATATGCTGATATCTACCATCAACTCAGCAGAACTAGCAGCTCCTGTGACACTTAAACATACATATATGAAACAAGGATGAATTCTAGGGTCAGGGGATCAACAGGAACCCACGCGTGTTGGAAACGACACTTGCCAAGGTTACAGCGAGCAACTGCGTCCACACCACGAACACCAAAGAAATAGCGGCACACCTTGGTAAGGGCCACCAGGACGGCAGTGGCAGCAACGGTAGCAGCAATCATGGTGTTTGTCTCTGTCCTGTACGCGACCAACCACATATTACGTGCTTAGGTTGCGCCGCGCCGGTGCGGGCGCAGCCCCTTTAGCTCTCTCCTACGCTGGTGAATGTGGATAGCCACATGTTGCACTGAGTGTGATTTCTTGCAACAACAAGATGCAGAGCCAGTACCTTGGAGTCGGAACAACCTGATGTATATTTCACGGATTCTTGGTCGCAAGGCAGAGTAACCTACACGTTCGCAGATATTGTGCGTGGTGGGCGTAGAATGTGTAGAAGATAATAATCAACACGAGAAGTGGAGAAAGAAGTCTCCAGGTGCATTTATAGCGTTTGTTCCAGCATCCCCACTGATTCGCGCACCCTGCCGACACCATGTGCACATATGCTTTTAGTGCATGCATGGGGCGTCGAGGACGGCCATGTGCACATGGCCCATGAGACGAGGCCTCGCCAGAGCTCAACAAACCTAGGACGACGATGGTTCCTCGAAACACCCGACCCCATGTGACGTGATTGATCGACACGTAAGGCATTCTACAAACCTTTGCAAATAGTTCGCATGGCAAGCACGTGCATACTGGAACGGCTTAGGGGAATCAGGTCGGCCCCTCTAGGGTATGGACTGCTTCCTGATTCGCCAGTTGTTTATCAGCGGAGGTTAACTACTAGATCGTTGTTCTCCGGCGCTCCTCGTGCGTGGCGAACCTACCAAAGAACCTTCCCAAGTATGTGCATGACTGCGCCACTCAGCCCACGAATTTCACGATTCAGCCATGCACCTGCCAACAGATTATTCATAAAAATGATACTACGCCTTCCTTGGCCCCGCGGATTCCAGGCGCGTGTTGGCCACTACAGTAGCTACGAGTTGTGACGACGATTTGCAAGTGTGCAGCAGGGCGTTCGAATAGGGGCTTCCTGATAGAACTTTTTGGCAAGACAAAAAGTGAATAATGCGGGGACATCATGGCTGCCCATTTCAAACTCACTGTGCCCTGGTTTAGACTCCACGGGCCCCTCCATGACTTTCAAGACCAGGTGGCATCGCATGCGCTCTCCATCCTGGGCCTAGCACATCCTGAAGCCAAAGGGTT
>JAUMHD010002917.1:0-15681 GCA_032359135.1 Ulvella scutata
AGAACGTTCACTTCTGGGAGATGATGCAGCCTGGCATGGACGCTCTTGGTTTTATCTCCCTTACTGGTGAGCGCCCACACACAGCCTGATAGTGCCATGTAAAGGTTTACTCGGGTTGTGCTGCAGTCTGCGTGGTGCATGAGTTGTGTTGTTGGTCACACGAGGTAGGAGCACTGCTGGGGAAAGACATCATGCTTGTTTGGGGAAGAATATCATGCCTGTTTGTGTTGTGCAGGTACCAATATGATTATACGATCGCGGGCTCTATGCGAGGCAGGCTGGTTCCCAATGAACAGTGTCACGGAGGATTGGAACCTTGGAATGCGTCTGAAGAAGCTCAATTGGCGGTGCCGCTATGTGGACGTGCGCCCTCACACGCCCCATTGCACCAAATTCATCGTATCTTCTTGCTGTTCGAATTGAATGCGACAGAATTGGTGTACACACACCCGCACTCATTGTTACTTTCCTTCAGACATGAAACATGAATGTCTGGACACTGGCATATGTGCATTTTTATTATTTGCTGGTACATGAGCCATGCTATGGAGTTATGCCTGTAACTTTACACAGTCATTTTTATGCACATATGCAAGCAGTATGCATGTCCTGAACTGCAGCATCACCTGAACTGCACCAACATCCTCAATTGTAGCTTGCATTATGCAGAAGTACCTGGTGATCGGAGAAGCTCCTGATGTGACCAGGCAGTGCTTCCAGCAGCGCTCCCGTTGGTGCAAGGGGCATTTCCAGGTGTTCTGGAGTGAAGAGTGCCCGCTGTTTGATGGCCGCCTGAACCTGTTCCACCGCATCGCTTACTCCTCCACATGTGCATCGTATCTGTCCACTGCACTCTCCGTGCCAGTGCTGAATCTGGTACCCATGCTGACGATTCTGTTTGGCTGGTTTCCGATTGCATTGAATGCGACCACAGTCATCGGCATCACCCTTTACTACGTCAGTTTGAACATGCTCTCCTTCTACTGCATCTCCTGGAGCCACTTGAAGGTGTGCTTGCTCTACAGTTGTGCTGTGGTGCTCGTGGTTTACCAACCTGTGGTCATGATCATATCTGGTGCAGATCATAATCATTCAGGCTGCAGGCAGCACTTTTAGATGTAGATTATCCAAGTTTTTATGGTTGGATGATGTCACAGGCTCGTGGTTGCAGGCGTTGTGGCTGTCAAACATGTCATCTGTCATCCTGTTCTGGCCCTACTTGAAAGCTTCCTTTGCCACACCTGTTAAGCAGGTGCTTGGTGCCACCATGGAGTTCAAGACCACCCTTAAGGGTTCCAATCGTGGCGGCATCGACCTAAAGGTGTTTGGTGTGCCATTGCTGATCATCATTGCCAACGTGGTGACCTTCTTCATCGGTGCCATCAATCTCGATGCACAAATCAATGCAGCCAAAGGTATGCCACGTGGTCAACACACCAACATTTCTCGCCACCTTTTGGCAATGTCTTGAAACTGTCTGTATCTCATGCTCGTTGTCTGTGAAGGTATAGACTGAGTGTTTGTGCAGGAATTTCCTTGTGCTGGATTGTGTTCAACACGGTTCCACATATGCTCCTGCTGCTCCACAGCTACTTTGGCCCGGGCCACATCATGAACGCCATCTGCAAGGTGTCAATGATCCTCACAACAGTGGCAGGAGCTCTGGCCATCGTTCTGATGTGGCTACTGTACCCACGAGAAGTCGACTGGTTGCCCACTGTGGATGCCTCGATCACATTCATGCAGGCACAAATGTCTGGGCCACTGCCCCCTGATCACCGTGTAGACTGGCGCGGTGACAGTGGCTTGCAGTACAAGTCCATTCTCATATCATCAACCGGCATTCGCAGCAACTTCAAGCCGTGAGCCCTCCTCTTCCATGGGTGGACACACTGCTTCACCTCTTCGAGAGCACTTGGCAGCAGTCACATGTATATGTGTAAAGTTACAGGCATAACTCCAAAGCATGGCTCATGTACCAGTAAATCATCGCATGCCAACTTAGCTCGACCTCGCACTAACGACACAGGACATGCCACTACCGAAGCAACGACATGTCAGCCAAACTTCAGGCACATGTCATGCACATTTAAGACACACTTCAGGCACATGGCAGGCATATTTTCTGCTTATGTAGTGTGATAGAATGCGAAGCAGCAGGCTTTCAGATGTGATCCGCAGCCTGTGATGCATGGACGCAAGCACCGAGCCTTCACAGCTGCAGATGGCAGCGTTGTGAACATCGTTCCATCCTATTGTACAGTACGCAGTCCACTGAAGTACTGGTGGTGTACAGGTATGACAACCCGAACATGCCATCGTTCAATACCACCCTGGATCTCAGCAAAGGATTCTATGAGGATGGTCCATGGGGCGCCGTGAAGCTGACCAAGAACAATGGCCTTGCCACTGCAATGCTGGCCTGGGCGATGCTCGATGCAAAGGAGACTTTCCTGGAGAGCCGTGACCTCACAGTACGTGCCGTTGACATCATTGTGCCTGGGGATTTTTTGCTCAAGTCCTGTTCTACAACCATGTCTGATGAGAAGTGATCGTGCCAATGTCGATCCTGGGTGTGTGTAAAGTTACAGGCATAACTCCATAGCATGGCTCATGTACCAGCAAATCATCCTGGGTTGCCTTGGATCGATCTCTGTCTTGTGAAGGGCCAGGTTACATGATCGAGGTCCATCCACATCAGAGATACATCTGTTGAAACCACCCATGTGAAGCAATTGACCCAGGCCTCGAGAGTTGCTTGTTGTGTGCAGGAGCAGTCTCTGAATGTGGTACAGCATGGCTTGGAGTATCTGAAGTCTTGCTACATCAGAGATCCCACTGGTTATGGTGTGCAGTATGGTGATGTGTACGTGTATCAGGTTGGGGACATCAAGTTTGAACGCCGACTGTGGCGCCGCCCAGAAGACATCACAGTGCGTGCCGCTCTGAACCTTGTACCTTGGAACCATCCACCAACCATTCAAGAGTTGCATGAGCAGTACCATGCGTTGAAAATGGGTCGGAACACATACATGTGCGGAGTGCAGTATCACTTCAATTGAATTCAAGGAATGTATACAGCGTCACTAGATAGCAGTCGAGATCGAGTCCAGATTCAAAATTCTGTCGTCTCAGGCAAGAGCCCCTAATATCCAGAAATGCTGCAACGTGTTGTGCCACCAGGAGCATTGATCACGGACCGTGCTCACTTTAGGTATCACCAGTTACATGAACGGCTGCCTCCTGTTCGAAGTCCGAATGCATGTTGTCCATGCAGGGGCCCCAACCAGTGTACATCACAGCAGGAATTGAGCAACCGACAGACCTCACCGCACACATGGTGGCAGGGATTGTGTCTTCGTCACTAGCACTTCACGAGTATGGCCGCATCAGTCGCGTGGAGGCAATCCAAAATGTCCAGTTTGTGAGGGACATGTACAATGTGACCATGGAGACTGCTGGCGTTCTCAAGCACTACAGAAGCCTCTGGCGAAGTGACTCCTTCTACGATGACAAGCTGTGGGCGGTACGTGTCAGTGCTCCGCCTTGTGTTCATGTGCTACGAAGTATAGCATAGCTTCAAGCTTGCGTTGATTGCACTCTCTTAAAACTTTTCCACGTGGGCGCTCAGTCACTGGTGCTTTTCTTGTTGTCTTGGTGGTGGTTGTGGGATGTTGTGCCTTCCTGGTTTGCATGTAAGCACAACAGAGTTGTAGCGTGCCTGCAACCCACTTTCGTGACGGTAATGCTGCATCATTCGAATGGTTTGGTGATTTTTAGATTGATCTTGCATGATACATGGGTTCTTGCCCTTCCATTGCTCTTGAGGCTTGTAAGAAGTTGTGGAATGTCTGCAGGCCAGCTGGATGTACCGGGCAGCATTGGAGTCGTATACTGACCCAGACAAGGCACAAACATACTTTGAACACATGCAGGTGTCGTCCATCTTCTATCTCCTTGTCAATATCCTCATCTGAGCGCTGATGTGGTAGCTCTAGCTCATGTTTGAATGTGCAGAAACACAGTCTTCGTCAGTCACCTACAGAACCTCACCTACCCTCCACGTGGCAGTGCCTCTGGGCAGCAGAATAATAGCTACTTGTGTCTCCAGATCAGTGAATTTCACGCCTGCTGAATGTTGTGCCAAGTTGTGCTGCTGCAGGATGCCTATTACAATGCAATTGGAGAGGAAGACACATTCGTTACTGATCTTGACTACGTTCTGAACCTTGGCATTGTACATGCTGCAGTGAACAGCTACAGTTATGAGTGGCAGACTCCAGCCCAGACTCTCGTGTGGGACTGGATCTGCTCCGGCCATCCAGAAGTGACCAACCTTGGACGAGTGTATGGTTCCAAGGCATCCTGCATGAATCCCGCTGTGGTTGCTTTTGGAGAATGGTACAGTGAGGGGGCATCAGGGTTCTCAGTAGAAAATGCATGTCTTGTGTGTTCTTAGTACCCAGTTCGTGTTTTGCAATTCGAATAGTGCACCTGGTGATAAACATAGCACTGGGAATAACAAGTGTGCACGTATGCAGTCTTGCTGAGGACAGCCCCTTCCTGGGAGACACTGTGATGGTGGCAGCACTGGCTCAGATATACGCCAACAAAGTCAAGTACTATGACAAGATACCGAAAGGCTTCAGACGTGGTTTCCAGTGCTTTGCGCAGAATCAGGCCCGGTACCTGATTGGCACAGATTGGAACAGGAAATCGTACGTCGTGGGGATTGGCAAGAAGGGGTATGACCGCACTGTGCACAGAGGCGCATCATGCCCTGCATGGCCAGCAGAGTGCCCTCCCGACATGCGTGGTAGCTCGGAGAAGGATCACAATGTCAACGTGGGTGGTATGCTGTGGCTCCCTGAGGTATGCTCTGCTTTCATGCCTTCCAAACTCAATCCTCCCAAACTCCCAAACACTGTCTGCATGTTTGGCAACAGAACTTCCCTTGTAAGATGGCATGCTCTGAAAAGAGAAATGAACTGCTCTGCTCTCCCAGTTTCCTGCTGTTGTGGATATTGTACCGAAATGTATTGTACTGAAAGGTATTGTACGGAAAGATATTGTACTGAAAGGTATTGTACTGAAAGGGCAGAATGTCTGTGCAGCTCACGGACAGCCCGAAGAACACTCGTGGCGGCAACAACACAGCTGTGTCCCTTGCAAACAACGCAGCACTTCCCATGCTCATGGCAGCACTGCAGCAGAGCGACATCACCTGGTTGCAGTGCCTCCAGAACTCAGGCGAATTCCTTCCACACCCTGTGTGCAAGAGCAAACGTCCAATCCCTGTGGAGCGCATGGGCCGTGCACAGCGTCGCAGGTATGCCCGGATTAGGAGCCCATCCAAGCTATGTGTTCCAGGAGTTCACGCAAGTGTTGTTCATAAGAGCCAAGGCGGGATGTTCGGTTCTGTCCGTGCGGTTTCGAGCCACTCCAAACAGACTGATTCTGGCGCTGTGCAGGTTCTGGGGATACGACTTTGCGCTCGAAGAAGCAGAAGAGAACAACGATTTGCAGCAGACGCCTGCGGGTGTTGCAACGTTGCCTCTCACTCGCGACATCGGTACCCTTCTCATATTCCACTTTACCCACACTCTGCCCTTCTGCTCCTCCTCCACTTTACCCACATTGTACCCTCATGTGTAGTGTGACAGACACGCCCCAGTCGCTTTGTTGCTGCAAGAATCTTTGCGCCCTAAAACAGCCAATCCGTGAAGCTATCAAGTGACCAGGTTACCAAGTTACCACATCTATCTGGTAACCCGGCTGATCTTTGGTGCAGGAACCCCGCTACCCGAGTTTGAGTTGGATGACCGTCGCTTTGAGTATGAGATGGCTGATCTGATTGGCAAGGGCTGGCTCTTCTATGAGGCACAGCGCAGTGGCAGGTTGCCACCTGATAGCAAAATTCCCTGGCGCGGTGACACATACCTGGATGATGGCTCCGAAGCCAAACCGGTCTTGGACCTGGAGGGTGGCTGGCATGATGCTGGAGACACCCTCAAGATCACATTTTCTTTTTGTGCTACGGTGTGTCGCTCATTACTCCATCATCAACGCCTTTCAAGCTGTCTGCCAGAAGTGGCTCATCTGCTGTAAGTGCATGTGGCTTTGTTTTGGACCATTAGAACAGAAAATAGGTTATTGGGGAATGTTCACTTGTCACATGAACTTTCACTTGTCACATGAATGTTCACTTGTCACATGTTCACTTGTCAGATCTAGCAACTTCATGAAGCTGCACCTCACAAAAGAGGTAGAGATTCTGAACTAGCACGGGCACTCGCAGGTGTGGAGGCTGGCGTGGAACATGATGAGTTACCAGGATGTGTTGGAAGGCACCACGTACGAGGAAAGCGACAACTATGACAACGGAATCCGGCAGCTGGAATGGGCGGCAAGGTACATGCGCAAAATTCGCCTCAGAACTCCCCCCGGCGAGCCTGATCAGCTCGTTGTTCAGGCATGCCTCCACTCATCGCAGTATCAGCCTTCAATCTCTTCTTACTGTCTCTATGAACACAGGTGATGTTGCTGTGCTGGGTCGGGATAGTTCGACAGCAGTGTGCTGTCTGGCACATTTCCGTACAGCATGCATCTTCATGGCCTTGTTAAAAAGAAGCCTGCGCGACGAAAGCAGAGAACCGTAATTCACAAAAAAGATGATATTTTCTGCGCATAACACGACCATCATGAAGCATCCCTCCTCCAG
The DNA here is from genome assembly GCA_032359135.1 of Ulvella scutata. Lineage (NCBI taxonomy): Eukaryota > Viridiplantae > Chlorophyta > Ulvophyceae > Ulvales > Ulvellaceae > Ulvella > Ulvella scutata. Next base: position 6,722 of record JAUMHD010002917.1, read on the forward strand.
CCCAAGAAAGTTCCGGCTTCAGAAAGGAGTTTCTTGAACAAAGTGCAAATAAAGACAGAGTTTTGTGAGTGCTTTAACAAGCTCTGTTTCTCTAGTTTGTAAAAATGGCTCTGTCTCTTTCAATAAGAGACAGTGCTATTGCTTGTGTTGTGTCGAGCAGTGTGTGGGGGGACGGAAAGCAAGAGTGGGTCTGGCTTGGTTGTACAGGTGGGGAAGAAGTCGGTTGATCATATGATCATAGATGGCGTGAACTACTCACCCGAAGGACTTCAGAACGGTACCAAGCCTGCCAATTATACTCGTCCAGTGTATATTTTGAACACGCGGACAAATGGCAGTGACCTGGTCGGTGAAGCCGTTGCTGCTTATGCATCCCTGTCAATGCTGTTCGCCAAGATCAACCCCCAGCTGTCTGTGGCTCTTGAAGATGATGCCTTCACGATGTATGACCTGATGGGGCTGATGCCGAACACCAGATACTCCGATGCCAACCCTGAGTACAACGTACGTGCCATCACTTCACCCTATTTGTCTCTGCTGATGCTTGCTGACTGAGTACAACTTACATGCCAGCGTTTCACGCTGCTTGTCTGTGCTGATGCTTGCTGAGTTGCGTGTCCCTTAGTAAACATCTTGCGAAACTGCATTCGATTCAGGGATCGCTAGTGAATGAACTTGAATGAAGTCGTCTGTCACACTGAAGCCACACATCGCTCCCTGCCATGCAGCTGTACCCCTCCAACGTGCCCAATGGGCACGAGTTCTTGGCATCAGCGTGGATGTACCGCATGACCAAGGACCCCAAGTACTTGGAAGCTGCACAGTCTATTCATGCACAGTCTGGGCCGTTGTACCACAATCCGGTGGTGGGCTGGAGCAACCCTCTGCAGGTGCGAATCAGACGTATCCTAAACATATGATCCAGCCATATGTCCTGCCTACTGCCATCATATGTCAGACATGTCAGAACCGTCTGGCACAGCAGTGCTGTGACTTAGATCAGCTGTCTAAACAGCTGATGTAAGACTGTAAGACTGTCTAAACAGCTGATGCCAGACAGCTGTTTAAACAGCTGTCTTGGGAGGCTGAAGCAGAGCATCATTTCTGAGCCTGTGGAGTGTGTGCAGGAGGCACGGCTTTTGATGGAGGAGTTTGACACAAACAGTGCGATGTTGCAAGGTGTACAGCTGTGGCTCAATGCACACATGTTCGGTCGGGACGCCCAATATACTGGCATGGGTCTGTGGTATGCTGCGGATTGGGGCACCCTGAGAAATGCTGCGATGATATCAAGTGTGGCTCTACGGGCAGCCCACATCATGGACACCCGTGCTGATGGCAACGGCGAAGTTGTCAACGTGTGCCCTCCTACTCGCTCTCTTGCCTGCTGTTTGACTGCTCACTAGACAGCAACGCATTGACACAGAAAAGTCTTGACGAGCAGGATCATGCAGGTGGTGTGGGCACACCATGCACGGTGCTTTGCCCGGCAGCAGATGAACTATATCATGGGCAGCACTGGCCACTCTTTTGTGACCGACTGGGGCTTCCAACCTCCAAAGAGACCTCATCATCGATCAGCATCCTGTGGGTGGTCCAAAGGGGAGTTCTGTGATGCGGAGGTGTGGCACAACCGCGCCAGTGAGGAGTTTCCGAATAGGCTGCCAGGCGCTCTGGTCGGGGGACCCGACTTGTACGATGATTGGAAGGACACTAACCTGGACTACAAAGCCAGTGAGGTGGCCATCGACTACAACGCTGCCCTTCTGTCTGGTGAGCTCTCCCATGCTGATGCTGTACTGTCCCGCAGAACTCTGTGGCGCCTGGTGGTAGAGGATCACAGCCATGTTCCATCCAGAGTACCCCACAGTGTAGCCTCTATGACCCCCCACTCCCTGCCATGTGGATCACAGCCATGTCTGTTTTAGAGGCTGTCAGTGTGTAGTGTCCGGCACCACCTATCCTTGAGTCATGATCGAATGCTTGCACCAGTCGAGTGCTTACGAGAAGCAAGGGACGAAGCCGAAGTGAGGAATCCACTGCGTCAAGTCTCACAATGAGAAAGTAGCGAAACAGAGAAAAGGGATTACATTTACAGAGAAAGGGAAAGCACCGGAAATAAGTTCGTCAGCGATACCAAATGTACTGCCAGGCACAGAGGTCTACGTATACTGCAAATGTACTGCCAGGCACAGAGGTCTACGTATACTGCAACGTCGGAGCGTGTTGAGGAAGTCTGCTGACAACGTTCTTCCATGTGCAGGAGCGCTGGGGATGATGCGCCTGCCAGCGTATTTCTGGCAGACAACGGAATACTGCCCAGAGTTCCCCATTCCAACAGTCGACTTTGCACAGTCTGTGTACAAGCCAATTCCTGGCATCAAGCTCACTCGCGAGCACCCCTCCATCATCGCCTAAGCTGTCCCGGTCTCTGTGGCATCAGTTTCCACATCATTTGACGATGCAACTTTGTGTTGGCACTCCGTTTGCGATGCCACACATTGTGTATTGTGGCCTGCTGCTCCTACAGTTCCCAGCTGCGGTTGCGCTGAAGACAGCCAGTTGCGTATGCATTTCACGGTGGTACGTGTCAGCGTGCCGGTGGTGACTCTCCGGGAGCCTTGAGGGGACATGAATCGTCACAATTACAGATCCAGGCGAGAAATAAGTGCTGCTGCCTGAGCAGGCAGCTGCATCATACTCTGTGTTGGGGGGGGGGGGGGGAGCTTGTTCGGAGCTGAACAAGCTTCAGCACGAGATGACTGCTATTAATTATTTGGTTTGATTCTTTAGATTGTCGCAGATGAGTATACCTGTCTGTCTGACAGGTCATCAAGCCTGCAAGTACTTCAGTGATGGGCCGAGATGCCTGTCAGTAGTCCATCAGTTCGCAGGTTACAGTAGTGCAATACTCTTCTATTGTTTACGACGCGAAATGCGCAAGTGTGCCAGGCATGCACACAGGAAATATCTGTCTCTGCAGAGGGTGGTGTGGCGTGCAGTGCAGTGGGCATAATAAGTGGATGTCTTGGATTTAGCATTGAGGGGGACATAATAGTCCAGTTCATCCCAGCGATGTCTTCTGTGATTCAGTTGTGAATAGGTGTGAACTTACACTGATGGTGGCGCAGATGGGTGCAATCAGCTGTTTTCTCCATTCAGAGCTCCAGTGACATCGTATTGCCACTGGTATTGTAACCATTGCTGTGTTCTTGATGAAGACTTGAATTGTGAAGACTTGAATTGAAGCAACTGTCAGAAGAACGAAGCATTTGTACATTCGGATGATAGCTGCAAGGCAGCCAACAATTTGACATGAACTTCATGTGGAACTTGCATCGACAGTGGAGCAGTACTGAAGCAGGTCACAAGACCCAAGGCATACCCTTTGAATAGTCGTGTTACAAGTCCAAGACTGGTAGAAGCCTAGTGCTTATAAACAGTGGGCAAGAATCGGTACTGTGGAATACCAAGGGGGCATCACTATGCATGATATGCATGTACACTCTCGCTAAGTCGCATCGACACAAATGAGACCTTTTCAAGTACTACTACTTACTACTACTACGAAGCTTGCAGAGAAGTAAGACCATCTCGGCCAAAAACCCAACGAGCAACCAATTCATGTAAGTTGAGCGGCAACACAGGAACGATTTACTTATTGTCAGTTTTGTCTTCCTGTCTGGATCAGAGACGTTCACCTGGTGAGTCCTCCTCCTCACCCCTTCTTCCTCCAGCGCCCCCCCTCCCCCCCTCCTAGCTCCTGGCCCCTTTCCCCGCCCATTGCCTCCTCCGGTCCGGCAGCTCGGGTGTCCTCCTACTGTGGGCTCTTCTGGTTGTGCCGCCCCTTTAATCACCTCGTCGGCAGCGAAGGCCCACAGCGTCAGGTCGTCTGTTCCGCAGTGCGGTGTTGCACCATTGTGCTGCTGGCGTGTGGAGCTTTTGTGTGGGTGTTCTGACTGTTTGGTTTACTGCTTCAAGGTTGGAGTTGCGTGCTTGCTGGTTGTCGTCTCTGTGTTGTTGCTTGGTTCAGATACTCCATGTCGGTGCACTCTGTGTGCTTTGAACCATGACTATGCAAACAAATACGTGGCGCTGGCCCGCGGCCTTGGGCCGTTCATGTTTTGCAGGTTTGTTTCTCCGCCATGCTGCTGACGTGAGGTGTTTGTGTGTAGGGTTTGGCGCAGTCTCTGGCAGGCTCCTTGTTTTTTTGGCACATAGGTGTGCTTTTGTTGTTGCTGCATAGGTATGTTTACATTCATGCATAGGCGTTGTATGGATGCTGCTTACGGTGCTTGCGTTGTTGACTAGTTTCAGATGCTCTATTGTGGTGAACATTTCATGCTTGTGAGCTACGCCCTTGTCGATGTCAACACACATACCTGGTGAATTCATAGAAATAAATCAAGGGAAGTACGCTAAAGATCGCGCACGGTTCACAAACTTTTGATTCAGCTGGGATGGGCGTGAGTGGTATTGGCTTCGTTGCGGCAGTTGCAGCGCGAACACGCCATACAGGACTGCGCCCGCTTGCGCTCCCGCTCAAATCGGGCTGCGTCCATGCGGCTCAGACCCACGTGACCCGCCCTCACGATATCCCCTGAAGAACTCTCCACCAACGTCCGCCTCCGGCTCGGCCTCGCGTGCCTTGGTGGAGGAGCGCGAGGCCGAGCCGGATGTGCTATTGCGTGGGTGCCATGTCGACAGCAACGCCGTCGGACACCACTCCATGACGTGCTGCACCATGCACTACAGAACAGTTGCCCGCTATAATAGTACACTCAATGTTTGGCGAGACTTACACTACTGTTCCGCCCACCACATGTGTGCCCAAAGCCCGCCAGGCTGCTTGGCTCCGCCTGCCTGACGCCACGCAGTGAGCACCCACCCCAGATCCCTGCACCGCGGCCTTCCACGCCGCCCCCCCCCCCCCCCCCCCGGCAAACCCCTTGCCACCACTGCAACACAGTAGCACACCCCACCACCCCTTCCGGCCGCCCTGGAGCCAACTACACAACCTTGCCCCCAACCAGGTGCAGCAGCCGGTGACCCCTGACCCTCAGCACACCTTCGTTCAGCAAACTCTACGCAACTCTACCATGATTTGAATAAAACCTCCGCCTAAAAAGAAAAAACGTCACTCGGTCCAACTTGAACGGATGGATGTGCTGCAGCTACTCGCTGCAAGCGGCCTTGTAGGGTGAGTGCAAATAGGAGGGAAGAAACGTCACTCGGCCCAACCCTTCAAAATCTTCGCCTATTTCGCCGTCACGAAGGTATTTTTCTAGCGCACTTCGCCTGAAAAGGCAGAGCCACGCGTGCCGAAAAAATGTAGTCCGCCTGTTTCGGAAATCTGATCCAAGTGATAGGCGTCTCGACCTGACTTTATACACGCCGTTTGGCACGCCGTTTACAAATTTGATGTTCAGTCGGTATCGCATACGACAGCACGCGTGCTGTCGCCGGTGTCTTAAGATATACTTGCAATTGCCATCGTGATGAATACCGTAGTAAATTAAAACCTCCGCCTAGTGACGCGTGCCCTCAACGCTGGGGGCCAAACAGGCGAAAAAGCGACGCTCGAGCTGAGCTTCACGTGGTGACGGCGTCACCGTGACGCTCGAACTGTGACGATTCAGGCGAAAGTCAAAATATTGCACATATGTGACGTTTAAAGCTTCTAAACGTTCAAATCGCACACAGTCGACTGTCTACTTGTTTCTATCCCTTGTTGCTTGAATTCGTCTTATTCTTGATATTCTAGCTGCATGCTGATAATATTACTGTTTAGCGCTGTTCTGTTTGTCCAATCCAGCATCCTTCATACGGCACACATTTGAATTGGCCCAAAACGATCCGTGGCCAGAGCGTTTTGGGAAAGCTGATGGATCTCAGTGAGGTGACTGCTCTGTCGGACAACGATCATATACAAGTAAATACGTATACAAGAAATTGTGGAAAACAACCATGGCGACTAACAAGATGCCATGAGCCGGAGATGGCCAAAGTGCTGGCGATAATAAAGTCTCAAGAACGAGTGCATCTGTTAGAACGCTGTCGGGTGCCATGCCATTGGCCAATAAGGTGTCTTACATACAGTCCACCAATTTTGATGTTTAGTGATCGTGTTCTGGATTTCCATTGCGAATTCAAGTTGGTGTGCCAATAACTCTACCTGGAGGAGCATGATGGATCGCAAGGGAAACAACACTCAAGAGGTCTCGATCGGGACGCATGGCGTTGACGCACAGCCGGGAAGGCTTTCTCAGGCACGTCGTCTTGTAAACCCTGCTTGTGCAACTGATTGTCTCTCTTTCCTCTGCAAACAAACAAACATGGACGGATGCTTGTTCTCCACACACAAAGCTACAATGTGGCAAGGACAGCTTCCAAATCTTGAATACACAATATCAGCTGCAGTTACGAGTGATTTGATAGGCTCCTTGACTACACCTTTGAGGAACAACCAATGCTTTCAACAAGACGGAATGTACTGGCTGATGTACCATCCATCCCACTTGATTGTTATTGCCTGCTTTTTGTGCCAGCTGGTGACAGTGTGCAGCCATCCTCTCCAAGTGGAGCTGGACACAGCGGAAGCCTTGCTCGTCCGTCAGGGCCTATGCCTGCAGTTCAGCCTGTGCATCTTCCTGGCAACAGTGGTAGCGTGTGCGACACCTCTGTCTTGGGCATCTCTCATCAAGGGTTCACGGATGTCCTGCCCACTGATAGTGGCGCACATGGCAATAATTACACCTCTCCTCATCACGGCAGAAGCGTCAGGTCTCAATCTCAAGGTTATCACATGAATAGCACAGCTGGGTCAATGAGTGGAGTGGTATGGTGCAACTCGCCTTGAACTGTGTTTTGCTCTGTTGCAGCGAACACAGAATGGCCATAGGCGACTGGCCTCGCTGTTGAGGTGGTGTAGCTTGAAGTGGAAAGTACAGCAGAGCCATTGTGACATACTCAACGTAATGTTGCGCATGTACTCCGTCCTATTTTTTTGACCATGTTCTCGCGGTGAGCAGGTGTTATTCATATGCAGAATGGTGCCTCAGAACTTTCCTCTTTGATCGCACGTGCAAAGCAGCTCATGGGAGCGATTGATAGATCACGGGGTGTCAGCGTTGCTGGCTCAGATGGCGGAACCACTCGTCTGTTGCAAGGTGGTGCAGTGAGGAGCACAGGCCCAGTGAGCAGAGCATATTCAGCAAGTGTACCACCTCGTTCTCCAGCATCAACCCTGCACACCGTGGTGGAACACGAGGTACGATGTTTCTTTCTTTGTGCTTATCCTTGCAGGTAGAGATAGAATGACAGGTCTTCTAGTCAGAGCTTCAACACCTGAAGATTGCTGATTGTTGTCTAAGTCTTGCATGTGCACATGAAGCACTGTGTAGGTTGTATAGTGTATTAACACTTTAGCTGCTCCTCGTAATCTTTTGAAATCATTCAGGAGGATGTGGAGGTATTGGACAACAGGTTGGTGGATGCCAATGCATCACTTGCGGCAGCATATGCTGCTCTCAATCGCAACTATGATGAGCAGCGGAACACGGGAAAAGCAAGATCCACAGCCCTCTCTGACGTCGCCCTGACCTTCTTTGACGCCCAATCTGCACCAAGCTCTGAACAGAAGATAGCTGTTCCTAGCAGTTCCCTTCCAAGCAGCTCCCATCCCAGCAGGGAAGAACCTGGTGGTAACGGTTTGGGCAACTTTCTGAACACTGCAGAGCTTGATAAGCTGCACATGCTGGGCGTTGCACAGAAAGTGGCTGCTTACCATGTCCAGCAGAGCCCGCTCCTCACAGTGGTACGTTCTCTCATTTTCTTGTTGCTCTGTGCATAGCCTGCCTTTTTCGTTCTGTACCTGTCAGGATGGTGAGCAGACGGTGATCTTTGCCCGCAAGTGTGAGTCTATCGGGCAAGTAGGTCACAGGCTCCCTCTTCTTGTGTTGGTAGGCAATGCTGCAACACTTACTGGCCACTGATATCATTTCGAGCGATACTTGGGCACTTCAGAACAACTAAAGAATAATTTTCCGAAGTGAAACATTGAGAAATGTTCCAGGATGAGGTGTGCAGGAAAAGCACAAGGAAGCTGTGCAAAAAGAGACTGTGTCACGTAAGCGTGTCCGCATCATGGTCTGGCCGATGGTCCTCTACTTTGCATTCATTCTGGCAGCCGGCTTCTACTTCTATAGTCGCATTGAGTACGGCATGGGCGGCCTCACTCCTGCTATGCAAAGATACTCATACTTTGTGCTATTTGTGGAAATTCTGGGGAGCGTCAATATGATCTTCTATGCCTGCTGGCTGTTTGCACGGCCTGTCAACACAGATGTATTCCCGCCAGCAGATGACAAAGGTGAGGGCTTTTTTTTCCTCTGCACCTCCCCTGTCTGCGTGCATCTCCGTTGACTGTATGGGCAAGACATGATTCGTATCGGATTGTATTGTATTCAGGCGAGCTTCCTCCTCTCCGTCGCAAGTACTCTGTAAGAGTACTGATTCCCTGCTACAAGGAGTCATTGGCGATCACACAGCGTACTGTGCTTGCTGCCCGCAGGGCTGATAGGCCTGCTGGAACTCGGGTGGTCATCTACATCTGCGATGATGGAGCTGATCCTGCGAAATCAGACTGGGTGTGTGTCTGCCTGGATGCCACGCTGTTCTGGCTTGAGAGCTTGTGGTCTGACATGTAGGAGGAGACTGTTAAAGCCTTGAGCTCTGTTGTTGCAACTTGCTCCTGTTCTGTCTTGTTAGCAGGTACCCAGCATCATCAACAAAGCTGTTATTTTGCATGCCCCACAGACATACTAAATTAATCATGGTGCGACCATATTTGTGGAGTTGCAGGTTAGCAGCTTGAACGACCGCGATGTCATCTACATCACTGGTCGTGACAAGTCACAGAAGAGCAAGAACGGAAAGTCTGCGAACTTGAACAACACTTT
>JAUMHD010002928.1:0-13696 GCA_032359135.1 Ulvella scutata
TCGAGTGAAGTGGTGGATGTTTTGTGTTAGTTGCTTTTGGCTATTTGGGTTCCTGCCTATTCACTACCTTTCCGGTTCGTAACGGACTGCAAAGAGCATACACACAGATGTCACAAGCAGTGATCACCAGTATTTTCCAGTTAGATACAACAATCCTGAGTACTTGGGATTATTTCTTAGGTGCCGGTCCCGATACTTAGGTGACACTGGTGATCACTGGCCACGAGTGATTATGCAGGCTTTCCAGAGCCAACACCATCCACTAGCAGCTGTGCAGGTGACAACACGAAGTCACAAAACATGAAAGAAAATCTCCAAGTTCTTACAGCACAGCATGGTCAGAATAGAGTAAACTAGTGTATCGCTATTTCGTAAAGTATTTTCCAGTCGCGCTTTTCCAGAACACAATTTGAAACTGTGCGTGAAGCGCTGAAAACGAAGTTAAGGACAACCGTGCTTTGATGAACGGTCACAAGTGTCTCGATAGCACTTCTGAGCAGTAAACTGCCCTAATACTGCATACTGGAACACCATTTTGACTATATCTACACCTGCAAGAGTGAAAACAGTGTACAAGAGCAGTTTTGTTCAGAAAACGCCTCGTTATCTGAGAGCTGCAGCAAACGCTGCTGGAAAACGAGCAACACCGTTGCATTGTACGTAGCCTACACCATGCCAACTTCTGTCTGTTGTGAATGTTTCGTTAATTGTGTACCAAGAGACAATGCTGTGCCTACACAGAACGGTGCGCAAACCGACTAAAGGCACACGCCCACACACTCAACTTTTGGCATATGGTTGCACAAAAACATGCATACTATAGTACGTGCGGTAGGGAGCTCTCCAGAGCTGTCCTGCAATGGTCTAGAGCTCGTTCGATGTGGCCAGGTGGCTAGAGCGACAGCTTCATCGGAACATGAATTTTGCCGATTGAGGGGCCTCAGAAACTCTGGTTGTAGTTCTTGGCGCCGACATGTTCTTTTCGAAACAGCGAAATGCCGATGGCTCAAGCATGTCCACCCATGCTGGAGCGGTGCTGGGGTGTTGCCACTCAGAAACCAAACCGTACCTTGCCAAAGAAAAGAAACCATTTGTTTGAGAGGTATCACATATGAACATACTATTCGTTCTCCGACTAGATGCCCTAAGAACAAATTCGCTCACCAACCCGACCCAACACGACCGCCATGCCCCCAAGTGTACATCCCTGATGTCGGACACTACAGAAATGGTTACAAAAAAGGCTATATGACACTGTTGAAAATTGGACTGGATATGAAGCATCACTGCAGTGCACTGCAACCGGCAGCTGATTGAATACAACACCAACAGCCACACACACGATTCAAGCAGCTTACGCGTCAGCGCAGACTTGGGATCACACACCTGGAGGATTTGTGCTCCTGATGCGCTGTCTTCTGATGAAAAAGAAGCATCCTCCAGGCTATGCACACTCACTTCAGACAGCTGCCTCATGACACGTGGGGCACACAAAATCGAAGTGACAAGGTGACTAGCCGCTGTCTCAAAATGTGTATAGTTAAGAAGTCCGAGATAACGTTGATGCGGCCTACGAAACTGCCCTGTCGCTTGTGGATAGGATCAACCACGTGCAAAGCAACCGGAACCTTTTAATGTCTCTGCTGCTAATCGCGCACGCTCGCTGCACTCGACACAGCAACTACAGCTGCACTTTATAGTAGCCACCGCTAGGTTGGCTTTCTACATGCGCCGAAACTCGCTCAGGGCATCCAGGAGGACCAGGCACCCAGTAGGTCAACAGCACAGGCACGCATTTCAACCTCGCGATCGCACCCGAAAGCACGTGCTATTCAGATCTCGACTCGTTTAACAAGCGCCACTGGGTCGTGCTGGAGTAGCTGACGCCAAGCTTCCAACTCCAAACGAGGCAAAGTGGTCGAGGCAAACTAATGATCTTTCAAGCTTGCCACCTAGGTTTTAAAAACAAATTTAAAAACCTAGGTCAAAACTTACTCTGTGTTTAAAAGTGCCCAACTCAGGAAAAGCCAGCAACCGGCTGTCTTTCCTTGCTGCTTCTTACATCTGGCCCTGCGTCCTGTCGATGTAACTACTCAGGAAAGAAACTGACCATGGACCAATGCATGGCGTGGAACCCTCAGAGAAGCTCTAGAAGGTTGGACAAACACACAATTGTCACAACTTCCCCTCGTTTGAACTTCTGTTCTATGCCGCGTATCACTGTGATAGCAAGTGCTGTGAGCCATCCTGCAGCCGCAGATCAACAGTTTGAACAGGAACGAGGAGCGCAGCAGTTGCAATACCCACCTCCCAACAGGTCGTTTTACAAACCGGAAAAGTAGTAAATAGGCATGAACCCAAATAGCCAAAATCAACTAACAGAAAACATCCACCACTTCTCTCGAATGGCACAACAGCACCATCACGAAAGTCTTTCCCAGCACGTTTGGCGTTGTTAACTTCACGCATCTATCATCTGATGGCGTGTATGCTGAATGATTATCACAGTTGCCACACCACACTTGCTACACGTGCCAGGTGCGCCTGCCATTGAAAGGCTAGCCCGCTGGTAACAGAGCAGAATCTTGGATTCAAATGCATGTACATGCGCCAAATAGCAGCATGCATGAACTGTACTGTTACAAACCGGAAAGGTAGTGAATAGGTTTGATGATCGGATCAGATCATCGAAACTTCAATTATGGGATGTTGTAGCGCCCAAGAACGCAAAACGAGTCACACCGACCGGCAGCAAACTTCGCTGCATGGGCACCTCCTGCACCTCCCCCAGATGCTCAGCAAACAGCGACATGTGGAAGTGATGCACAATGCTCTCCAGGGCTTATATCGAACCCTTCTCCAAAGAAATCTTTGAACAGCTGGTCCAGTCCCCGGGGGGAGGGGGGGGCTGTTACCCCACCAGCATCCCCTGAAAAGGGGGGGGGGGGTGCCGCTGTCCCACCAGACTCACCTGCGTGCCCCTACCGCCCCCTGGTGACTGGCGCTGGGCCTTGGGAACAATCCCTGTATGCGCAACTGCAGGCTGTGCGTGCGCATTTACCTGTAGCACACGCGCGTGTGCGCGCCTCACATGCCACGGCGCGACGCGGAATGCGGGGTTCGTAGCGCAACCTAGGGGTAGCTGGTTACAAGAGAAACCCTGATGTATGTTGATCATCTATACCATACGGAGCCTCGACATCCCCACGCATCTGCCGTATATAGCAGACCGGCGCTGCCCGCCCCTGGCCCTGGCTACAGCTTCGTAAGACTACACTGCTAGCCACAAGTAAACTTATTGCACGCACGCATGCATGCATGTAAGTACTCATGCATGCTCCTACCACCACCACCTGTACACCACTGATCACCAGTGTCGCTTAATTTGTTAGGCCAGACACCTAAAAAATAGCCCCAAGTATTCATACTTATTGTAACGAAGTGACACTGGTGATCAATGCTGTACACTACTATCATGTGCACAGTACACCACACAGACGTAACAGGGGCAGCGTGCGGCTGGTGTAAGGTTCTGTGGTAAAACCAACAGCGCCCGACCCAGGAACGATGGTCGTATTCTACCGCCAGGAGCGATGATGTCACTGATGTAGTAGATTCGCCCAGAATCGTAACAGGGGTGGTGAACAGGGGTGGGGGGGCGGGTGGAGGGGCTGTCGTAGCTTGGCTGCAAGCTCGATGTGCCTCTTTGGGGGAACTGTCGGACACCCCCCCTCCCCCCCCCCTCCCCATGAAAGGGATCCAACCCCTGGTTGCGACCCATGCGTGTGCAGTGGGGCTATCATGCGCAGGCGACGCTGCAGAGAGTTCAGTTGCGCGGTGGCTACAGGTGCAGTTGCGAAGGTGGGGTGGGGGGGGGGAAGCGGGGGAGTCTAGGATGGTGTGTCGGCCTGGCCATGCATTTCCTTCCACGGTGACCGGGCCGCCTTTGTGGCGGGCGTTCAACATTTCCATGGCCCTCCACCACGGACTGGCATGTGTAAGCTGTTAGGTTCTGTGCTAATACCAGAAGCGACCGATCGGTTATGATCGGATTCTACCGCCAGGAGCGATGATGTCACTGATATAGTAGATTCGCCCAGAATCGTAACATAAGCGCATTGGGTTGAATGAAGAAAGAACAATGAAGAAGTGTGTAAAGTTACAGGCATAACTCCATAGCCTATGCCTATTTACTACCTTTCCGGTTTGTAACTCCATAGCATGGCCCATGTACCATGTTGAGTTACCTTATGAAACACATTGTATGAGGGCAATGCATGAGTGCGGGAATCAGTATGCATTGTAGGTCAATAGGATTGTGTTAACAAGTGTCACCCGGATGAGCCGCGGCTTCTCGCAGGCCGGTGTTGGCACACTGCAGTGTGTACGGCCATAGGCTTGTCCACTAGATTTGTGTCCACTCCTGGGCAGTGATCACCAGTATCGCTTAATTTGTAAGGGCATAGACCTAAAAAATAGCCCCAAATATACAGAATCGTTCTATGTAACGAAGCGATACTGGTGATTAATGCTCCTGGGTGTAGCTACTGTCTTGACTTAGCAAGAGACCCAGCATGGCATCAGTGATCGAGCTGCTTAGGTTTGAGAGTCCCAGGACTATAAAGTTGTAGGTGGTGGTGAAGTCGGCACGTTCAGCTAGTGTGCTAACAGCGACTTCACTACAGGTGTGTTTGATCATACACTAAAGGGTTATCATGTATGTGAGTGTGCATGTGATGCATCAGCGAATATTGTGCCATGTGCTATCAACACATCTCTTGTAACGTTCAGCTAGTGTGCTAACAGCGACTTCACTACATACCATGAAGAAGTAGACCATTGGTCTAAGACTAATACTAATGAAGGAAGACCAATGAAGTGAAGAGCAGTGCTGAGCAATGAAGGAGAGTGTGGATGTGTGCCTTGCCAGGAGGCCCTGGTTGCTACAGCAGAACCCTTCCAAGACCCGCCCGCTGCCTTCTCATCACCTCGCTACTTTCTGGTACATCCCGGGCAGAGGTGCTCATGTGTTCCGGGATTTGTGTCAGGTTATGGTAGACCACCCACCGACCCGTGCGCGGGTCACGGCCCGCTGAGCTCTAAAGTGCGTCTATGTCAGGTCTCGGGTTCGAATCACGGTTCCACACCATGGCCGCCTCGGTTATGGGGGGGCTGGGGGTGGTTGCTGGCGGGAGCTGGGAGGCTGAGGCGCTTCAGAGGGCCTGAGGGGGGGGGGGGTGGGGGGGTGGCAGTTAATTACAACCCTAACACCCTTCGGGGGTGCTGAGGCCGAAGCCCTTTCTTGTGTATGGCGCGGTTCCCGATTAGCATTTTTATTTTTGGTACCCGACCCAGCGAGTACAATTAACTAATAGATGCATAATACTAGGACTTCGCCTTGCCATACTCATTTTGAGCTTCGGCCTCAGCACCACAGTGGCAGCATTCGTGCAACTCGTTAAAGGAGACTCCACCACAGACCTTGAACGCACCCGATGCAGCGGCTAATCTGGAAGCACACCATGCCCAAGGAGGGCTTTGGCGTCAGCACCGAAGGGGTGGGACAAGGAATGTACCCCACAAAAAAAATTTTATATAAAAAAAAAACATATATATATATATATTTTTTACAAACCTGAAAGGTAGTATATATATATATATATATATACCTTAAGCTAATCGGGAACCACGCCATACCCAAGAAGGGCTTCGGCCTCAGCACCCCCGAAGGGGTGGGACATACACCCCCGGGCCACACGAGACCACGAAGGCAAACACAGCGGCTGCAGAGAACGCCGCACAATGTTGCAAGCAAAGTCAGGGGAACCAACAGGGACCGCATCGTCAGCAACAACGGCACCAACCAGGAGGGTATAAGCGGCATTGACAGAGTGCACCGCAGCACAGCCACCAGCCTCACAGTCCCGCAGGAACACGGACGGATCAAGAACCCAAGGAACACAACATGTACTAACTGAGATAGGGTCAAAGCAATTCGCATCACGTGCGGCAAGAAGGGCAATCCGCGCACACCCTTCAGGGGGGACCAGCCGCAGCAGGTCATCCCAGAGGTCATTCGGGTCAGGGCACCCCACTGGAGAAGCTTTACAGCTAAACAGAACCACTAGGTCATGGGTAAGTGGCTAAGTGGGTAACCTGGGAGCCTGGGGCCCCCGGGGGGCGTGTGTGCTGGGGGGGGGGGTGGGCTGTGTGCGCCTAAGTCCCTGGATGGGTGGGTAAGTGGGCAAGTGGTGTACATTGCTTACCCTGGGGTTGTGGGACGAGGAGTTGTTCTGGTGGTCCGAGACTCGCGATAACGCCAACTCGAGTGCCTCCAATGATAAGTGGAGCAGCTGAATTTCTAGCAAGCCCAAGTCCCGATCACCTTACTCCATATACTGTGACTCCATAACATCGTTTTCGTCTTCGATGGTATGCATGGACCTCTGATACAGAAATTCTGGATGAAGCACGTATCTGCTGGTCGTCTGCTGTATCTATGGCAAGGCTCAGCCATAACTGGATGAAGTGGTGGCCAATTCGAATTCACCACCACGATGAATTCTTTGTGACAGGTACGGTACCGGTTGTGCAGGGGTCGAGCGAATCATGCATAAAATCGAGGTCGAAAACGATGTTATGGAGTCACAGTGAATGGGGCAAGGAGACCGGGCAGAAGGCTGGCTAGAAATTCAGCTCCTTCACTTATCATTGGAGGCACTCGAGTTGGCGTTATCACGATATATCGATGACCCTCGCCATTATATTTGTTAATATTGACATTCTGTCGGACATAGCTGTTTTTTCAGTAGAACTGGTTTGATTCAAGAGTTCTCGTTACCCTGGAAAGCTTCCCCAAAGCAGTTCGGAAGGAGATCGTGGCGTGGTCCTTCAACCGTGTCAGCGCAAGTGTGTGGCCCGTCAACGTAAGTCCTGACCTTGCAGGACACTTGTAGATGAATAGGCTGCTTGCGGCTGTTCGTGTCCTTGCTGTTCAACCACACACCTTTCACGGAACGGTACGAATCCCGTGATGCATTTTCCGCTCTCCCTGGTGTACTCGCGATTAGCTCGAGTCGCGTGCAGTGTGTCACTGTTTGGATTTGATATCACCTCGATTTTGCCAACGTCCCTGCTGGACGGCATGATTTGCTGTTCTGAACAGCTCAACGCTCAAGAACGTTTTCTTCAGATGCCGGCTCTGTTCAGCGACTCACTGACAGTAATAGTTGATAATTGATCATTCATGTCGTCACGATTGTGCTTGCATCTGTTGTACGTGCTGTGGATGTATTGTCACTTCAACACCGGTGGACCGATTCACAAAGGGACATGCTGTGCAGATCTACAACATGCAAGCACTGTCTGTACGTTTCTCATGGCAGAGATCCTACTCTGCTAGCGCAGCTGTGCGGTGCCAGGCTCGGCGAATGACCAAAGCTGTGGAACCAATCAGCGCCGAAGAGACACCACAGAAAGCCAGCAAATCAACCAGCGTAGCTTCACGTCAGAAGAGTACCAAGGCTGGCCAGAAGATCTCAACCAAGGCCTCTGACGAATATGTTGCTGGAGATGTCGGTGCAGCATACCGTATGACTGCACCTGAGCTTCCTGATGACGATCCAGCAGATAGCCAGTTTGTTGATGCAGCAGCTGACCAGGCTGATCACCATGAAGCTTCACCTGCACCAGTCTCAGCTGCTGCTCAGCTGCAAGCCCAAATTGGCCAAACCGACATCCCACTGGATGAAGCTTGGGTTGAGAGCGAGCACGAGGCGAGAACTATGCCGTTCGATGAAGAAAAATACGCCCCAGCTTACCAGAATGTGATAACTTTGACAGGTACAGTGTCCAGCGATCCAGACCTTGCGGAACTGAAGACTGGAACTGCAGTTGTCAAGTTCAATCTTCGTGTTCGCAGACCTGGCACAACCATTGTCGACTCGTGCGTTCCCAGTACCTGCTGTAGCTTTCTTGTCATGTTCAGATGTACGGTTCACAAGCCGAGACAGTTGAACCCAATTGGACAGTAGGTACAAATTCAAACACCTCCCAGGGGTTCCAAAAACACATGTACTCGCTTTCATGTCCTTTCATTTGTACTTGCTATTCCATGTCTGTGTTCCTGATGATTTGCTGGTACATGAGCCATTCTATGGAGTTATGCCTGTAACTTTACACACTGTTCCTGACGGCCACAGACTTGCGCCTGGTGCTCAATCGCTTTCAAGCCATTTCTGGGTGTTTGGCATGGTTCCCGATTAGCTTTTTTTTGTCCAGTCCAATCGTGAGTGCACATGCTCGGTTTGGGGCACCGTTCCCGGATTGATTGACTATTTTAATATCAATAGCTTGGATCCTGTGAATCAACAGCTGTTGCTTCCATAGTCTGCAACAGGAAACAGGTAACTGCAACAGAGCAGAGCAGATCAGATGCGGAGGCTTCTAAACGCCAGAGATATACTTAAGGATTGGGGAAAGACTGGTTATGTCAGCCTTATACTCCAAAGTATTCATTTTGGGCGGTTGTTACATGAGTTAAGTGTAAACTCTTCTTGAGTTTCCGGGGTGAGCACGGCAGAAGTTCATTACTTTGGCTGGCAAGTTGTCGAGCATTGTCAAGCCAACCACTTTCAAGCCAACCACAAAAAAATATAATAAACCACACTGTCAAGGAGCTGTCAATAGTAATACCCCTGCATGCATAATACAGGTCAGTGTTGCACCATTACGTTTTTTTCTGGGAAAACGTAATGTAATTACGCGTAATTACGAAAATTACGTAATTACGAAATACGTAAGGTGTGCAACACTGCTACAGGTTCAAGGTCGATTGCTGGGGCGATCTAGCCAGGCGCATTGCGCTGCATATCAAGGAGGCAGACCGCATCCAGGTGTGCTTCCCCTGCCATCTCATTAACCTTCCTTCAATAGTAACCAGAAAAGGGGCATGTGAGGATGCGTTTCGACAGGGGGGTCATCGGGGGCCCCTTTGGGTGGGCGGCACTTCGGTGGGATTTATGCGAGGGTTATTTTAAGTGGGATTTATGCGAGGGTGGTTTTGGTGTTGGGGGGACACACACCGGTTCTTCAATACGTGTACCTAGGTAGGAGTGTCTACGAGGCTGCGCTTAGGTATGGGGAAACGTGAAGGTTGTTTTGTTTGCGAAGGGTATGGAGGGGGGGGGGGCGGGGGGCATGAAGGGGGGTTTCCGAGGGGCATATGTGATCCCGACACTCCAAGCCTAGCGATGCGGCGAACGCCAAGCGATGGAGAAGAATGCCAAGCTATTATGGCGAAGCCAAGCGATGTGGCTACAGGTTGCCTCCTCTTTTCCCCCTGTAGGCACACACAGCCTGGGCACACACCAGGGGTATAGTTATTGACAACTTGTCAGCCACTGTCAGCCAAGTCAGTTCACTTCTGTCGTGCTCACCCCGGAAAAAAATAAGTTGTTGTATGTCACCCCTCCCCCAAAATTAATGCTGTAAATCATTTCGCTGACATAATTAGTCTTTTCCCATTCCACTAACTATATCCCTGGCACACAACACACACCAGCAGGCCTGCAGGCGAAAGCAAGAAGTGGCTGCAAATTAAGCCGTGTCCACAGATTACCGAACCATCCGAAACTCTACAGCAGCCGCCGGCATGCACACAGTTTCTTCTCTGCTGCTTGCTACGCTCCGGACCATTGATCACCAGTGTCACTTATTTTGTCAGGTCATACACCTGAAAATATGTGTAAAGTTACAGGCATAACTCCATAGCATGGCTCATGTACCAGCAAATCATCGGCTGCCAACTTAGCTCGACCTCGCACAAACGACACAGGACATGCCACTACCGAAGCAACGACATACACCTGAGAAAGAGTCCCAAAGATTCATAATTGTTCTGTATAACTAAGCGACACTGGTGATCAATGGTCCAGGCACGCCAGTTGCTGGCCTGCTGTTTGCTACCATCCAGGCACTCCAGTTCCTTCTCTGCTGTTTGCTATGATCCAGGCACGCCAGTTGCTGGCCTGCTGTTTGCTACCGTCCAGGCACGACAGTTGCTGTGATGTGTGCAGATCAACGGCTCCCTCAAGAACAACAGCTGGGTGGACGACACCGGCAAGCGGCAGTACACCGTGAGTGTCACATGCACGTCCCTCTGGACGATCGACCACAGCAGCCTCCCCAAAGAAGTCGGTGCGCATCGTCCCCACACTCACACATTCCTTGGGGCAAGGGGGGGGGGGGGAGGGGGAGGTTGTTCTTGTTCCCCTCCTGTTTAGTTGGGGTTCACAGAGCGTGATTAGGGTTTGCTCTGTGAACCCTAATCCGTGTTTTGGGTTCGCTGGAGAACCCTAATAGCTCAGGAAGAGAGTCTCCAGAAACAAATCAGAATCATATTGCAATTGGCACTGCATCTGCAGCGTATCCGAGTGTGATATGCATGCTGTACATGCATGCTGAGAGCAGCATTCTGCTGTGCGAGGAAGTGTAGAGCACATGTGGAACACGACCGTGTGTTCTATTTCGTTTGTTGTGGACATGTTTTGTGCATTAGGTGCTACCGGCCAGTGGAGCAGAGTGAACCCCATAGCATGAACCCCACAGGGTGAACCCCATAGATTGAAACCACAAAAAACAGCATGGTAGGCATGGTCCACATCTCTTTTTTCACAAAGCGAGAGGACGTGTAGTAGGCATAAACCCAAATAGCCCAAGCAACGTTGATTAGGGTTGTCGGCGGTGGGCGCCAGCGGGGTTTGGGGGTTGAACTGAAAACAACCACCACTTCATGGCACAATGAATGTGGTCGGCATCCTCGTCAGCATCCTTGTCAGCATCATTGTCAGCATCCATGTCATCCTGCTGCAAATGCATGCAGACATCCGCACCAACCAGGAGCTGCTGCAAGAGCTGGAGGAGCACCCGGACCGCTTCTGGGACAACCGCAACAGCAAGCGCAACCCCAAGGCGCCCGACTACACCCACAAAGACTCTGGCGATGCAATCTGGCTGACCAGCTACTCCGCCAACAACGCCTCAGCAAAGAACTACGCACGGGGGGGGGCCCCACCGGTTGAGGATTTTGGAAGTGACTTTGATGCAGCCACTGCTGTTACGCCAGCCGGGTTTGACAGCAGCGCTTTCGACAGCGGCGCTCCTGCGGCATCCCGTACGCTGCCTCTCGAGCAAACAAAGCTTCTTGTTCCCTTGTATGTATGTGTGGATTTGGTTCAGTTTAGTAGGGTTCGAATTTGGGGGTTTCAGTGTTGCAGGATCACGTTTTGGGAGAGATATTGAGGTTTTTTTAATGTACTATTACGTTTTTGGGAAGGTATTACGTAATATGAGGGTTTGGGGGAAATGTGGAGCTATTACGTAAGGCTTGAGTAACGTAATTGCGAAGTGTGATTAAGTGATTACATCGACAAGGGCGCTGGACACGCATATGCATGGCCTGGATGCGTGATTAAGTTACTCAGTGCGCGTTGCCTTAGTTCGCATGTTGCTGAAGGCTTTGATGTTGGGTCACAGGTTGGCATCCAGGGCCCTTACTTAGAGATTCGGACTGAGGTTGATTGTCCTAACATATGGGCACTTCATGAACACACTCCCTCTGCCCAACTGGCAAATAGAACGCTGCAACCGAAGCCTTTGCTCATGCAAGTGATATGCACACGTGTGCTTCACCAACATGCATGCGGCATCAATTTACTACATGCTAACTACTTAATAGCGCACACAGTATTATATGGCAAGTATTTCGTGCCAGGTGGATTTCCGCCTGTCGTTTTTTGCAAACGTTTTTTTGGCAGGCTAATCCGGTTCTTTCCCATTAACTGATAGGGTTCTTGCGCGTTAACTGATATTACTGCGCAAAACTATGGACCCTTCCGGCTCCTACCGTCCCAGCCACATGGCGTACAGACACTGTGCTGCCGTTTTTCAACCGTGAAGTTCCCAGTGATTGTTTGCAGAACGATCCGGAGGCTTCCAGAGCGCAATGCCGGTTTCAGGTATCGGTTTCGGGCAGATGCAACCCAGTTTCGGCGCCCCGGCAGCCCAGCAGCCCGGTTCATCGCCGTTCCAGGGACAACAATCTTCCGGAAGGTTCCCCGGAGGCAACAATGGAAAGTGGCAATCGTACGACCGCGATCAGATGTGGGAGGAGTTTAAGCAGCAGCCAAACAACTTTTGGGACAACCGAAACACTAAACGCAACCCGAAAGCTCCGGATTTCAAAAACAAAACCAGTGGCGCTGGCCTGTGGGTGAGCACGAGCCCCGCGTGGTTTGATGTCAGCAAATATCCTCCCCGAAGTGTGCGCCCATTCCCTTTGAATGGGAATTTTTTTACCGACGTTAACGGAAGGAAAAAAAGAAAGAAAACACGTCTGCTTGTCCACAAAATGCGCACAAAATCTGTCATGTACTCAGCGTCTTGCCGAAACAGCAAAAATTTTTCTGGATGCAATGGTGGAATTCTGTTGGGCCACTGCAACTCAACCCAAAGTTTTTACAA
Source organism: Ulvella scutata (assembly GCA_032359135.1). NCBI lineage: Eukaryota > Viridiplantae > Chlorophyta > Ulvophyceae > Ulvales > Ulvellaceae > Ulvella > Ulvella scutata. The sequence continues at coordinate 12,523 of JAUMHD010002928.1, forward strand.
ACTGGAACGGTAGAAAACAGGCAGGTTATATACCACTTATATACCGGGTGATTTTACAAACCGGAAAGGTAGTGAATAGGCATGAACCCAAATAGCCAAAAGCAACTACGACAAAACATCCACATCCACTTATATACCACTATGTGTGCCAAAACATTTGTCGAGTTAGACAAAGTACTAGGCGACGCTGTGCGTGTTGAAATGACGAATCGTCAGGGGTATCTGTATTGACTACTTTTCAGGCGAATCAGTCAGCCGAAACCTCTGTCGTGCTCACCCCGGAATGTCATACATTATAGCCCCCCCCAAATGAATATGGTTTCGCTGTGGTGTTTAGTCTTTCCCCACTCCTTCGCTGTATCCCTGGCTTCTCACGACTCTTTTGTCACTGGTGCTGCGACTGCATGCATGTTCGACGTATGCCTCTAATACCCTCTACGAAGCGTGTGTGCAACCCTCTCATCAAAGAGTGTGCGGTAGCCAGTGATCACCAGTATCGCTTGATTATCGGGGCATATACCCAAGAAATAGTCCCAAGTATTCAGGATTGTTCTATCTAACTAGACGATACTGGTGATCACTGGCCGTGTGTGCAACCTTGTCATCAAAGGGTGTTCCGTGTGTAGAACCCTATCCGTGTGTAGAACCCTATCCGTGTGTGGAACCCTAGCATCGAAGCAAAGAGTGCCCTCTCATAACCCTCTGTGAGTCTCAGAGTCTGCGTTGCCTTGCTATGCGCATGCATGCGTTGCTATCCGCATGCATGCATGCAACACCTTGGACCTCTTGAGCCCCAGAACCAGAAAGGTAGTGAATAGCCTTGAACCCAAGCAGCACACAAAACCACTGCACGCAAAAACCCTTGAACCTCTTGAGCCCCCAGCTGCTTGCTCAACCTTGCTGCAGTTCATGTCGTGAAATACTCCGATCATGACTGTTAGGTTTTGTGCTAATACCAAAAGCGCCCGTTCGTGTATGATCATAATCTACCACTAGCACTAGCAGCGATGATGTCACTGATATAGTAGATTCGCCTAGTAGATTCACCTAGGTTCTACAGCTAGGAGCGATGATGTCACTGATATAGTAGATTCGCCTAGTAGATTCACCTAGGTTCTACAGCTAGCAGCGATGATGTCACTGATATAGTAGATTCGCCTAGTAGATTCACCTA
>JAUMHD010002939.1:0-15662 GCA_032359135.1 Ulvella scutata
TGCCCTGGCTCGTGGTCGTGGCATTGTGTTTCGTCACTATTATCGCAGTTTGGCTAAGAGTGCTGGGAAAGACTTTCCTGATGGTGCTGTTGTGCCATACGAGTGAAGTGGTGGATGTTTGTGTTAGTTGATTTTGGCTATTTGGGTTCATGCCTATTGGAGGCAATGTCATTTTTCAATGATCTGCTTCCCATAACTACTGACCTTTTACAAACCGGATTCCCATAACTACTCACCTAAGGAAGTTACATCAATAGTGGCGTGGCACGCTATTGATAGCACACAAAGTGCATAGGTGTAGGAGAATCTCCAAGAAGGAATCGATGTAACTACTCAACACTCGGCAAGAATAGGACTGTGCCAGTACACACGGTTGCGCACTTGCTACATCGTATATTTTCATGCACCTAACAAATCATGGCTTCTGGGGGATGTAGTGCTCATAAAAGATTGTCAAAGTCCCCATCAAAAGGACGCTACACGAAAGTATACGTTTTCTCAACTGCTCTCCGAATAATCTCACATGCTCTCCGTATGTTGGTGCTGGCGCCGACGAAAGGGAGGTGCACGGGGGAAGCTGACATGGCAGCGGAGGGGGCGGGGGGGGGGGGGGGGGTTTGGGACGAAAGCACGAGGGTCACGGCAGGCGGGGGAAGTGCGTCGCTGGGGTTGCAGCTGCGGGGGCCGGTAGGGGTCGAGGACAGGGGGAAGATAGCGGGGGGAGGGGCGCTGTTAAGATTCTGGGCGAATCCAATATATCAGTGGCATCATCGCTCCGAGGGGTAGAGTACGACCACCGTTCCTGGTTTGGGCGCTTTTGGTATTACCACAGAACCTAACAGGCGCTGGCTCCGGTTGTGGCAGGGGGGGGGCTTGTGCGCCGAAAGTGGAAGCGTCGTCGGCTGGGGGAAGGAGGAGAATTGCGACATTGTTTAGATGTACGCAACTGGCATGCATGCATGCCCGCATTGCCTGCAGCCACCTGCACCTACTGATCGCCACCCCCCTGAACGCTCGGGGCGTTGCCCCCTTCTTCCTCCGCTGGGCTCTCTACCGGTGATGTGCGAGGCCAGCAGCTCTCGCAGCACCAGAGTCTTGCGGCGGGCAAGAAAAGCATGTTTTGCATGCATGACAGCAACGGCGGCGCCGCCCCCGAGGGTCAATAGGACCCGCCCTCAGCTAGGCTGAGTGCATCCATGCTCCAGTCTCTAGTACATAAGATGTAGGACAAAGACAAAAACATGATACTGTGTTCCAGCTGCGCGGTACATGCAGGAGGGGAAAGCTGAATCTACAACCTATCTTCAATGATGGTGATGTATAGGGAGATTATGTCATGGCACATGAAGGGACGTTATCGTATATGTGTAAAGTTACAGGCATAACTCCATAGCATGGCTCATGCACCAGCAAATCATCGCATGCCAACTTAGCTCGACCTCGCACAAACGACACAGGACATGCCGCTACCGAAGCAACGAAAGGGAATCAAGCTAGCCTCTCTACCTACATGGTGCACCAAGCCATGACACTTGAGTATATGGGGACGTAATCATATATAGCAGTGTTGCCTGTACACATGCACGGCATGCACGCCCCAGGTTCGAGGGCATGCCTGCCCAAACCCGCGACCCCCCACCTGCATCTACCCTATATGTGGAATGTGAGTGTTTGTCACAGGGTTATAACGGGCCATCAGAAGAGGGAGGTGTTGTTTTGATAGTCTGCTGAGTCTTCTGTGACTTCAAAGATCTATGTTTGATTATTTATTACACCAGGATGCAGTTCATTGCGGTTCCTTTGTTGAGTTTCCTTCTGAAACGTACTGTATGAGGGCAATGCATGACTGTGGGATCAGTATGCATTGTAGGACACTAGGTTTGTGTTTACAAGGCACCAGAGTGTCACCCGGATGAGCCGCAACTTCTCGCAGGCTGGTGTCGGCGCGCTGCAGTGCCTGCGGCTATAGAGTTGTGTCCACAAGAGTTGTGTTGTCGACTGCTGGGTGAGGCTACTGGCTTGACTTAGCAAGAGACCCAGCATGGCAGCAGCGATCGAGCTGCTTAGCTTTGAGAGTCCCAGGACGAGTTGAGCTCGGACATTAAAGATGAAGTTGTACGTGGTGGCGAAGTCAGCACGTTGAGTTAGTTTTTTTTGTGTGTGTGTGTGCTGACAGCAACTTCACCACAGCCTCTCGAATTGTTCTGGTTCTTCGTAATTTGATGTCGGCTAAGAGTGCTGGGAAAGACTTTTGCGATGGCGATGTAGTGCTATTCGAGTGAACAGGGGGATGTGTTGTGTAGGTTACTTTTGGGTAATGAGTTTCATGCCAATTTACTACCTTTCCGGTGTGTGAGGAATTCTTCGGAGGTTACCGCTGCACGGTACTTCGCTGCTTTCTACCTTTTTCGTAGCCTCTTAGGGATGTCACAATTAACTTAGTTATAACAGATAACTTGTTTGTACCAACAAACCCTCGTCATGCAGCAGCCAGGAGCAGGAATGGTTGGCGCAGGGGGTGGAAGTGACGCGTGGGTCGTGGGCGGACAGGTGCGTGACGTCGAGGGGCTTGAGGGTGGCGAGCACGGGAGGAAGGGGGCCTCGCTGCGCGGGAGCGCCACTCGGAGGCAGGCACTGCTCAGAGGAGGTGGAGGGTGGAATGTGAACTACATGGTCAGAACGGCACGCATGAGTGCGGCACAACTGCGCTCCGCACAGTGGATGCTTACATGGACTGTTTGAACGCATCTACATGCACGCACGCAAAACCTCAGGCAACGGCACCATGTGCAGCCATACTTTGACAAGGGGGCCTCTCCTATTGGTGGTCGCTGCTGCAGCAACCACCGCTTGAGCTCACCAGAAAGGTATTGCCCTTGGAACTGCTCAAGAAGAAGCACTAGGCACCCACCCACCACAGTCTGCAGGAGCTGCAGAAACAGCAGGCCACCGCAACAGATGCATGATCGCAGCACAAGCCCACATCCAGCACATGCATGTTCAGGCGCCTCAGTTCTTGTGGGAGCTGACGCTGATCTTGTCGGTGATGTCGATGGGCTGCTGTGCTTCATGGGGGTGTGCTGTTCCCTTGTACACCTGCATGCCACACATGCATCACACAGCCCCCTGTATAGCGACCTGCTCACACACCATGCATCACTCTACACTAGAAGTATCATTCTGTGTAAAATTCGTGTGCTACCCACCACATGTTTGAGGGCAGTGACTGCATCATGGTTAGGTGCGGGGTAGCCATTAAGCATGCGTACGTTTTCACGCTTAGGAAAAGTTGAGGCCACACACCGCAATGCGCTATAAGCTTGAAATATCAGACAAACTTGAAATAACAGTGCATTCAGGACGAAAACTAAGACACATTCAGTTGAGGTTTTGAGCTTTTACGTGCGCCTATTGGCATGCAGCACCTCTGGAACGCAAGAGATAGGCAACCCATTCGGTGCCACCGCCTCGACAGACACAAAAGAACACATGGTATAGGTCCTACACGGAGAGTGCTGGGAAAGACTTTCGTGATGGTGCTGTTGTGCCGTTCGAGTGAACAGGGGGATGTGTTGTGTAGGTTGCTTTTGGGTAATTAGGTTCATGCCTATTCACTACCTGCCCGGTTTGCAAATTACTAGGTACTACACGGATCTTGATCATGTGTCACGGGGCCTGAGTGAAGGGCGGTGCCTGTATCGAGGGGCTGGTGAAGCTGCCAGCCACTGTTACTCCCAACAGCTGGCAGCACAACTATCCAGATAGAGCGCACAAAACATGGTTCAACATCACATCGTAGCAGCTTGTGTGGGTATATCTTCTTCCCTCCCTACTATAAAAGGTCCCTGGCCCGCCATGGCACACTGACCACAGCCAGCATGTTTACGAGAGGTCCCTGAGCAACGATATAGCGACGCATTACGTTGTTGGGCTACAGCAACAATATTGCAACTGATTTAAAAAATGTGCTAGGCGAAACGTGAGGCACAGTGGTGTTCCCCGTCTTTTCTAAGAGTGAAAGCGGACACTGATTTGTACGGAATTCATACTGGCTGCCCTGTAGTAGGCCGAGATGCAGGTTCCTGAGGGGCCTCAACAGCAACAGTTTGCTACAGATTGCTGTGAACTGCTGCACTACGGCTTTCAAAAACATGTATGGTATGATATGAATCGTTGTTCTGCAGCTCGTGAAGGCTTGCAGTTCTTGTACAGATGCTGGGAAACACTTGCTCAGAGTTGAGATGATCAGCACCAGGAGAGCGTTGCTGCGCTCTGTGTGCTAGCGCTTTGAAAGCAAAGTTGTTCAGCACACCTTCATGTTGAGGCGAATCCTTCTACCAAGCCGACCTTTCGGCAGCATGCCGTAGACAGCTTTCTCAACGATGCGCTCGGGAATGCGGTTCTGTAGGTTCTTGAACGACTCAATGGTGTATGATCCTGGTTTACCGTTTACATGCCTCATGTACGTCTTCTGGTTCATCTTATCACCACTCATAATGACCTGCTCGGCGTTGATGATGACAAGCATGGCTCCCATGTCCATTGATGGGCTGTATGTTGGCAAATGCTTGCCACGAATGTAGGTGGCTGCCAGTGTCGCTAGACGTCCCAACTTCTGCCCAGCTGCGTCTATGATGTACCTGAACACGCCTTGAGGTTAGGAGCCGAACCGTGCAACCAAATTTTGCGTACTTGATGGGTTCATGCGGAATTGTTGTCCACAAGAGGTGAAACAGCCCTACAAGTGGCTGCATCGCATGCCAAAGAAACACCATATTGTTCAAATGCAGTGCAAGTGAGCGGATTTGCATTCTCGGCATGGCAACTCCGCAACCTCCGCAACAGACACGATGAGCATCTGCAAGATTCCAGAAAACAGCGCAAATACAGCCAGCACATACATCTGATCTTCACTGCACTGCACTATTGTTCGCTGCGCTGAGATCATGGGCTTGTAGGTCACTTGTGGTCGTCACGTGCGCACCACCACAAGAAGCAATTCGAAGAAGCAGGGGTACATGTTGCAATATATCAGGCGGAAACAGCTCGACGTGTGCATACCAATCCTTTTCAACTTTTCGGGTATCCGCGAGCTTTGGGTAGTACGTCTTGTTCCACGTTTCATCTCCAGCATTCTCTAGTGTTGCAATGGAAGCAACAGACGCAGCTGCTTGCGCAGCCAAACATCGTGGATGGTGCACTGCTGGCCGATGGAACACACGAGCAGTGCTGCAATTCACTCTGAGGCTTCGCTGTGACTGCATGCTACCTGGGTAAGAGACGCCGCCGAAACAGAACTTGTGGCGTTACGCAAACTGGCACGGCTCACAGCATATCATGAACATTGGCAGGCAGGCACTGTTACATTCAAATGAGAAGGCTTTGAGTGGTAGCTCCAAAGAGCATGTGGTATTGTTCATTTCGAACGAAATGATAGTGCGTGGCGAAAGGGCGCTGTTGATTCAATGACATATGTGATGCGAAGAAGCGAAGTATACGAATGCTCAACCTCATACTGCATCTTTCGAAGAATATGCTGTATTGCTCTGACGACCACGCGTTTCGTGGAGTCTATTGCAGCAACTCGGCTTTCAAACTCCCACGAGCCGGCCGTTGAGTTTGTAACGTTACTCAGTCAAGTTGAGCACTTCTTATCGGCTGTAAAACCTCCTCCATATGAGGTTTTATGGTGGCTCGTATGAGCGTTTTCTGTTCGGTTTCGAAGCAGTCAGAGACGACGGCGCTATCGCGCTGGACCAAGTGTTGTCCATTCCAGCACATAAGAGTGCTGTCAAGTGCATAGATACGAGTGGTAGCATCGTTGTAACTGGAGGAGCTGATGATCAGCTGCATCTATTCAACATGCGGAGCAATGCAGACCTGGGATTCCTGGTGAATCCGGCTGAAGGACCTGTGCCGTGCGTAGCGTTCGTGAGCACACCGGACTCACAGCAGCCAAAACTTCTCCTTTCAGGTGTTTTGCTGATTCAAATTCGTACAATACTCTGTTATGGGCAGGTCAGAAGGCGTTGGAACGCCAAGCTGTGCCAACAGAGACCACGCAGCCACTGCATGCAGGCTCCGTTGGCGGACAGATCTGCGTGTGGCGCGCTGAAGGGTTCTGGGAGCATGCGAAGGCCATGACAGGCCACAAGGACCTCGTCAGCAGCATCAGCCCGCATCCGTCAGGCAAGCTGGCGCTCTCTGTGTCCAGGGACAAGCAAATGAGGCTCTGGGATTTAACAAAGGGCTCATGTGCGTACCAGGCTGCGCTGGGCGCCGCTGGGGATCTGGTAGGATTCTTCAAAGAAGGGAGCACGTACTATGTGGTCAGTTCTGATCCATCCACAGCCCGTGGCTCCAAGATCTCTCTACACAGCACACAGGTCAGCTTCTACCTCTTGCAAAGCAGTTGACGGGTATTAAAAATCCAACGTTCGGCCCTCCATCCCTATGCCTGACAGTTGCTCTGCTGGGCAAGTGCAGGCAGTGGCACTGCGTGGATCATACCGAGACATGCACAGAACATCATTGCGTCAGTGCGTCCATGAGAGTTCTTGTGAAACATAGAAAGGCAATGCTGTTCCCTCACACTGATGGTGACGGCCTCGTGTGGGGGGGGCATGCGCAGTAGCGGTGGACTTGGGGATGAGCATGTGGTACCATGCATGCTGGTGGATCTCAACACAAAATTGGTTTACATTCTACATACATGATTCAATAGTCAAGCAAGAGATTCATGATGGTGTGTTGTAGTTACATCGACAGGACGCAGAAAACAGGTGCACTACGCAATAAGGAAAGCAAATTACCAAGAAGCAGCAGCTACTTGGGAATGATGGTGTGTTGTGCTGTGGTTCTCAACCAAAATTTTTTATATTTCAATGCATCAACATGCATGCAAAAGCTTTCTCGTGCTGTCAAGATCGTATGAGAAAGCGCTGACAGAGGTTGCTTAGAGAGTGCCATATGCAGGGGGCCACCACGGGTGCCATCGAGCCTGCCTGTAAGGTGGTGTCAGTGGCAACGCATGGGGAGCACACACTCGTGGCCGGGTGCGAGGGGGGGCGCCTGATGTCATGGGACCTTAGAAAACCCTCACAGTGCCTCTTCTCGCTGGACAGCGCGCACAAGTCCCGCATACGGGGCCTCACCGCCCCCTTCCAGCTGCCGGCCAGCCTCCTGGAGGAGCAGGCCGATGCGGAAAGCGCGGCGCGTGCATGCATTGCGTCGGCGTCGTCGGATGGCGTTGTGAAGCTGTGGTGTATGGGGTCGTTGACAGGGGGCGACAGTGCACCAGTACCTGTGGCAGAGATCGATGTGCAGGCGCGGTTCACGTGTCTGTGCGTGTTTGATTATCGTCGCAAGAAGGGGAAGAAGACCACGCAGGAGCAGGTGGAGAAGAGTGGTGATGGGGCACATGTGGAGCATGGCATGCATGGTGCGCGGGAGGCGGCGGCGGGGGCGCATGTTGAGCTCTCCACTGAGCGTACTGCGGTAATGAAGCATGTGAAGCGAAGGGATGCATCTGAAGAGAATGCAGAGAGAGATCAGAGCAGGGCTGAGCCGGGTGGTCATGGGGGGGTGGATGCGACTGGGGCGGCAGCGCAAACAGAGAAGTGCAAAGCCAAGGACACAAGGAACTTCTCGGGCAAGAAGCAAAAAGGTAGATGTAGGCAAGATCCTGGAGTAGTGGTTGCAGCAGCTGGTCCACAGGCAGTGGCTGATGTGGTTCGAAAGAAGAGGAAGCAGGATGGAAAAAAAAAGTCCAGACGGTGTTGATTCCAATGTAAGTGTGTCATTTGGGTTCAGTCAATTGATCGAAGTTTCCAAGTATGTTGCGGCCTGTAGATTACCCACAGTGGTACCTCTGCACAGATTGAGGTCAGCAGACAGAAGCTCATTCATGTTGGCCTACTGGCTGCGCAATCTGAACTCTCGTTATCGCCGTCGAATACACCTATGATTAGTGGCCAGTTGCTCTCAGTCGTTTCCACCATCAGGTTTCTGCATCCTGCTCGCTTTTTCGGCATGAAGTCTCTTTATGATGACAGCTTTGGTACCTTGACACGCATCCATCCCGTCTCAGAAAGTACAGCCTCCTATCGGTGCTGTTTGATGCATACAAGGGGAGTAGCCAGAGCTTGCCAGCAGCTGTGCCGAGTTACATGCCCAAACCTCACAAATCCACAACGAATGCAGTGCTGACAGCGGTCAGCCCAATCACCAGTTAGCCATTGTGGCAGCCATAACATTCTCATTCCTAACCTTTGCGCCATCGAATCTTGCAGAATCACGTGTCCCCTGAGTTCCCCTTGTTTTCGAATTTTTTTGTTGAGCTGGTGCCTTGGCAGCATTCCTTGTGCTCTGCAACGCAGGGCCACTTATCACATCTGAAATGTCTCGTGCCTTCGTCCACAATACTAGGGTTGTTCTTGCCACTCAGGAAGACACACCTGCATTGTGCTGATGAGGTTTCCCGGAGGTGATGCCCCAGCGGCCTTACTTGTTAGTTTCCCTCCAGCACCTCTGCGTCCGGATGCAGCTTCCTTCCTTGCGAGAGACTTTGGTGCACCAAGAATCATCTGCTGCCCTAGAGCTGGCTGGAAATTTGGGTTTCCAGGCATGAGAGTTGCTAGGCCAGATGCATTTGTCACTTGAGGGTCAGCAAACAGCTGCCCTGCACTCCATCCATCCATTGAATTAGGTGGCACATTCCCATGGGCCAGTTACTCGCGGAAAGTACACAGGTGATGACATATACTGGCGAATTGTGTGATGTACACAGTGCGTGTACTCATATTGGAGTATTCGTGTCGCTGATCATTGGTGGTAGACTGTATTGATGCAGCTCTGGATTTGGGTCCATATTCTATGCACGAGCACAAGAGAAATTCTTCATCTGCTTCCCCAGACAGCTGTAAGCATCACCTAGGGGCTTCTTGCATCTGAGGCTGAGAAGGCACACAACTCAGAACAGATGCCTGTCGAACCATACATTTCTTGATCTGGAGAGGTCACCAGGTTGCTGACTCTGGAATGCAAACTTGCTGCACCGCATGGGGCAGCAAAGTGCTCAGCAGTTGAAAGCGATGTGATCATTCTGACTGATGGTCTACTTTCGACTGCTTGCCTGACGTCTCCTGACATGGAAGTTTAAAAACAAAGGGGGGGAAAGTTTGTCTTGCTCGTGTGAAGCCTTGTCGGCTTGTAACAAACAGTTCTCCTGGCATGGCAACTTCCAGAGAGCGCCCGATGTGCGGCAGCAAAGGCAGTAATGCTTGTAGCGGAGGGGCCACAGCACGATGCACCGGGAGGCTCACACCTGCGTGTTCCTGACCAGAGCTCATATTGGCCTGCAATACACTTGCAGCCTCTGTACCCAGTGCAAGGCGTTCCATGACGACATCCAACTTGCTACGCATTGCATCAACATCTTGGCGCCGGGCATGCATCTCCTTCTTGGCTGCAGCAACGGCGCTGGCGCTTGCTGCAGCAGCATTCTGGTACCGCTGCATCTCACGGGACATATAAGTGGTTCGTAGCTGTGTGTCGTGGTTCGCCCGCATCAGCTCATTTGCGAGAGACATCAAACGGAGCTCATAGTCTGCATACGGTGCCGCGTCAGGGTTCCACATGGAAGACGAGCAGTGCTGTCACCGAAAGAACGAATCTATGCCTGAGCAGCTCGCAGACTGCAAGATGGGACTGCAGTTGACAGAAAGAATCAGTATGGAACCCCAGGGCATGCCTGAAATGATCTTTTGGCGTTCAACTTGCTCAGATGCTCGAACTCGGTCCTCGGCGGTTTTCAGCGCATCCTGTGCCTTAGCCACTTCTGTCTGTGCTTGCTGAAGTTCATGCTCGAAATCAACACGCATGGCTTCCAATGCATCACGCTCTTGCCGGACCTGGAAGCCACAAGGTGTGCATGAACAGTGCACCACTGGCAGGGCTAGAGTGTCGGGACACACCTCACCTCATCTTGATGCCAGACCAGGACGCACAAGCTTTTGTGCAAGATTCCAAGCAATTCAAAGAAGTGAAGCAATGTTGTGCACACCTTTTCACGTTCCATATCAATCTCGTTCTCCACCTGCCCAAGCCTCTGTTGTTCCATGTCAAGCTGGCCCTTGGCAGATAGCTCGTTTTCGATAGCATGCTGCATGAGTTCTTCGGCCTTCGACCGTGCGGCCTGAACACAACTGCCTTTTTGAATGCCCCAACATGGATCACCACACAGTTTCGAGCATTAGGGAACAGTGTAGACATTCCTTCTCTGCCTTGAAGTGTTTTTCTATCCTCAAGCACATATCTTCAACTTCTGCCCTGGCTCGCTCTTCTGCCTGGAGCTGCTGGCTGTGGTTTGTTCTCATCTGCAGAACGAGCTCTCGCAGTGCAGGAGCATCCATGGCTGATAGGTCAGGCTCATCCACCGTAGCCTCATCGTGACTGTGATCGATGCTCTGCCGTCCAGGTTTCTCCTCATCTGCATCCTGGAGCTCGGCTTCAACTTCAGGCTGATCCCCACTTACAGACTCGTCAGCTGGAAGTTCCGTGCCACCCTGTACAGCATCTTCCGCACGGATGTCTTCTTCTTCTGCAAGTATATCGTCTTCGAGCTGGTCATCCGGAGGTTGAGTTGCGCTCTTTCGTGCCGCAGCCTGCTTTGCAAGCTCCCCGGGTTCGGAAGGAGAATTCTCTTCCCCCTGCCCTGCTACCAAACCACCTTGTTCAGACTCTGCCATGCTGATTTGGAAAAGGCCGAAACGGCTTGCGTTCTGCTATTGAGAAATCTCAGGGTCCAGCAACCTGCACGTCTGCAGTACCTCTCGGATCCAAAAGCATAGCTACCAACTGATCGTTGATGTACAAAAAATATGAAGAATATCGAAGCGAACTTGCTGCTGCAATCTGGCGGGGACGCTGACGAGGGATGTTGGTAGGGATGTGGGACTCGTGAGCTACCACAACGTTTGTGCGTGTAGGCACCTGGTAGCGTGAACATGGGTTGCAATTCTATTAATACTTTCTTTGAATCGAAGGCCTGTGGTCTGAGCGCTTCTCCTGAGGAAGAACTACAGATAATGCCCTCGCATGCACACAACAATACCATGTCACATGCACACAGGTGACAGCTAGGGCCTCGGTAGGCAGCTATACGAGACAGCATTGGAGATAGGAGATATTCCATGACCTGCTGTGTGTAGACTTCAACGTGTGCTTTGGATGTTTGAAATCGTAGCTCACTGCCGGCGATCTGTGTCTTTCTTGGCGTGTGGGTGGCAATTGCACACGCTCCGTGTAGTGAAACGTTCATAGCATTTGGAGCGTCAATTTGCGAGGGCAACTTCCGTCCAGTGTCTATTCACTGCAGTTTCGCCAACATCTTCAGCCCCTTCCGACGTTTCAGGATTGATACCACATAGCAGGCTTTAAAATGCGATACAGATATGCTTTTTGTTTCTGGTGTAAGGCTTTTTGCAAGATTGTATCTGTAGGGCAGTAGAGAGTGAGAGGCAAGTCTTGTTGGATGCGGCCTCCAACAGAAAGCTGAAGCGCCAAGCGGTACTGTTTCACTCGCATCTTTCATTTGAACAGTTCTCTGGAGTGAATTTATCCAGTCACTTTGCTTGTCGTGATCTTTCCTGTGAGAAGATTACCTCCATCTACGTTTGTTGCACACATCTTCGCTCAGCGATCACGTTTTGCCTCAGACACTCCAGCGCGTTAGTGTTCTCTTGTTCGTGCGTCCATGTTCAGAGATGATGTGTGATGCTGACGTGAACTGCTCTGGACAATGTCATTGCCATTCAAAGAACACCTGTGATCACGGTCTGATCATGGTCCCTCAGAGAGTCCCGAGACTGCAGATCTTTGTGCAGTTTGGAGAGCTATCCAACGAATGACATCAATGGACTCTCACTACAAGTTTCCAGCCTCCCGGCTGAAGACAGACCAGTTTTTTCTGCACTGGTTGGCTCAGCCCGAGAACCAAGAACTGGTGCGCATGATACAGTGAATGCCTTGACTGGTGTCATATTTACAGTGCTAAATTGAATGCATGGGTGTTCAGAACGTTCGCGGAGCCTGTGTGCAGCACCTACAGGGCTGGTGCACTGTACAAACAAAGTATTGCAGTCAAGCAGCCCATCTTACTTTCATGCTGTGAAAGCTATTGATTGCAGTACGGTGCACAAGTGAGGTGGCTTACTGACTGATACGCACAAGTGTGTACAGGTATGGCAACTGGTGGAGGACTGCAAGTCTGGAAGACCGTTGAAGGGGCCAACATCAACTCCAACATCATCCAGAGCCACTCCTAGATCGCCTAGGCTCAGCAGTCCCCCTTCCACAGCCTTCTCATCGGCACGCATCTCATGTCTCACCACAGCACCCCTTCTGCACAGTTTCCTGGAGGATGTGCATCATTTCCATGCTGAGGAGCTTTCCAAATAGATAGATGAAGGGCGCTTTGGTCACCTCCAGCAGCCTTGTGTCAACCACCCACCTTGGTTCGTGCAAATGTGTTTGCAGTGATCACCAGAATCGCTTAATTATCAGGGCACACACTTACAAAACAGTCCCAAGTATTCCGGATTGTTCTATCTAACTAGACGGTACTGGTGATCACTGGTGTTGAGCAGGATCTGCGGACAGCGCACCTTGGTAGAGGGGCATTGTATAAGAGGAGTCACGTGATAGTACTGTTCTGAAAGCTTCCACGAGGAGAAGCGCCACGTTCTTGGATGCTGTTCCTTGGTATTCACGTGCAGGTCTGTGTGACAGCTGTGTCATGTGCAGCCCGCTCCGTCGTCGCCATCCAAGTCACAGTTGCCTGCGTCCCCACTGGCGTCCCCTTCGGGCAAGCTATTTCCTCCGGTCACAACTGCAACTGCAGCAGATGCTTCAGAAGTACTTCCAGCACCTGGAATCCCTCGGTTCTTCCACCCCAAGACTGCTGCAAATTCTGAGCAAGTGGCTGCGTTTTCCGGGGCTATTGGGGCTGCCCTTGAGCAGTATGGGGGAGCGGTCAATGCAAAGCAGCTGCGCACTACACTGCCGGACACTTGCGGGTGCCCCGGGTTCGCCCCTGAACCACAATGGATTGCTGTCCGGAAAAGTTTCACGAGCAGCAATGTATTTTTTTTGCACTGCTTTGTATCAGCTGTTTCGAGGCTTGTGTGGCGATTAACGCGACTCGGATGCATAGAAGCTCAGTGCATACCTGTGTATACGCCACGACGAAGCTGGCATGTGCAAATGCTGCGAGCAGGTGTAAAGAGAGGCCGCACTGATATGGTAGCGGCTGCAGGTACCTCGCGTTTGAAGTGTTCCGCAAGGCGGTTGCGAGCCCAGATCTGGACCGCATCTCTCGAGATGGGTTTGTGTCTTGGTGGCAGTCCGAGGGGCTCATCGGCGCTGATCCAGACACTTGCGTGTTCCGCGTGCTGCGGCAGCCCGGAATGGACTATCTCACGCAGAGTGATCTCATCCAGTTCATGCAGCATGTCCTCCAACACCATCCGGGGCTGGAGTTTCTGCAGGCACGCCTCTGCTGCCGCCTGCTCTCACAGCGTGCACACACCCCGCATGTTTCACACTGTGCACCGCCCACTGCTGCACAGGCAGCCTCGCAGCATGTATTGGTGCCCTTGCATGATGCAAGTGTGCATCATTACATTCTTCAAAAACCTAGAAGAGCATGAGCCCCTGCGGCTCCCAGGCTTCTGCAGCAGTGTCATGTTGCGAAGCTGCATGTGAGCAATCCACATTGCCTCGTCCTCAGCGAAGTGCGGGTGGCTACAGGAGACTGCGGAGTTCCAGGAGCACTACGCGCACACCGTGGTGTACCGCATCCTGTACACGCTAGACCGCACCGAGAAGGGCGTGCTCTCATTAGCGGACGTCAAGAGGGGGGGGCTCGCGCAGGCCATGATGCAGCTCGACAGGGAAGAGGACATCAACAAAGTCTTGCGCTTCTTCTCCTACGAGCACTTCTACGTCATGTACTGCAAGGTGCGCCGCCCCTGTTGGAGCCATGCATTGCGGACTTCCTGCTCTGCCTGGGATAGATCCGTGCATTGTGGAACTATGCGTCTCTTGTGAACTCCCCCCCTGCCTGGGATAGATTCATGCATTGTGGAGCCATACGTCTCTTGCGGACTCCCCTTCCTGTCTAGGACAGCGTCTGCCTGGGATGGAGTGCCGCAGAGGGGAGCGTCGTGAGGCGCGGCAGCTTGTCTCTGCAGCTGGTTCATTGCCTCCCTTTGATGTTGCAATCCTGCGAAGTAGAAACCCGTGCCGTGCACACAGTTCATCATGCGTGTGCTCAGTGAGTGTCGCTCAGTGACGACTGCAAAGCGCTTGCCGTTGCGCTGATGCGCTTGTAGCCACATTCATGTGCATCCAAAAGCATCATCTCAGGATCTATGATCGTCTACCGAATGATGTCCACCTGTCGTCACAACTCTCTGCACCACTAAGTCACCGGCACGTTGAGTGCCGGCCGGGTGCCTGCACCCTGTCCTAGCGCACATGGCCATGCTTCAGGCCCACCCGGTACCTCAGAACAATTTGCCTTCCAACAACTTGGCTTCCTACAACTTAAGGCTACAACTTGCCTCTGTGTGCAGTTCTGGGAGCTAGATCAAGACCACGACTTCATGATTGACCGCGACGATCTGCTGCGGTATGGCCAGCACGGCCTCACATACCGCATCGTTGACAGAATCTTCCAGCAGGCGCCCCGCCGCTTCGCATGCCAGACCCCCGGCAAGATGGGGTACGAAGACTTTGTATACTTCATCCTCAGCGAAGAGGACAAAACCACCGATGCGAGCCTCAAGTACTGGCACCGCTGCGCCGACCTCGATGACGATGGCATCGTTACCACCGAGGATATGAGGCACGCACCCGTGCACCTCCATCACATGCATGCATGCCCGCCATGCATCTACATACCATGTTTGGCGCCCTCGCATCCGCCACCTTGTAAGGCTTCTTCTCGTCAGCATCCCAGCAGATTTCCTGCTTGCTTGCTCCACCTGGCAGGAATGTTTGTTTTGGGGGCACGAACATGCATGCGAGTGAGTGCGCCGACGACAAGAGCTTTGCTGATGTGTTGCTCGGCGGGCACCCTCCAGCCGCAGCCGGAAGTTGTACAAATTTTCTAAAAATGTTTTTCAAACGTTACATTCTTTTACCAAAGCAAACGTTGGCATGCATGTGCAGGTTCTTCTATGAGGAGCAGCTGCACCGCATGGAGAGCGCCTCACAGGCGCCCGTTACCTTCAATGACATCATGTGCCAGATGCAGGACATGCTGTCCCCCGCGGTGCCCGGCCACTTCTCTCTGCGGGACCTCCGCAGGACGCGTCAGCTGGCAGGCACCCTGTTCAACATCCTCTTCAACATCAGCAAGTTTGTCGCATACGAGACGCGCGACCCCTTCTTGATCCGCCAGGAGAAGACAGACGACCCTGACGCCACAGAGTGGGACCGGTGTGCTGGCCCCTCTCACGACTACAGTTTAGTACTTGTGGGCCCTGTCCTCTCGTGCTCTCTGTTTCCTAGATATGGGCCCTTTATTAAGGGGTGCTGAGGCCGAAGCCCTTCTTGGGTATGGCGTTGTTCCCGGTTAGTTAGATGTATGTATATAT
>JAUMHD010002949.1:0-15656 GCA_032359135.1 Ulvella scutata
GGCACCGAGGCTTTCACGCACAGACTCAGAAGCAACGAAATGGTTGTGAAATGAGTTCAGATGCGTTATGAAGGAACACCGAACCGAGAACTGCTCCGAGCGCGGGTCAGTTGAGCAGCCAGGGAAGGGGCACACGAACTTCGCTTCCTGCGTGCCCGGAACGTGTTCGCAGTGCATCCCGCATCCATCTGGACACCCAGAAGTGCTCAAAGTACAAGCTTTCTTCCGGGGCATCCTGCGGAGCTGCTGGGGTGTTTGCGGATGGAGAAGTGCTGCAGTACTTGTTGCACGAGTTGCCAGCGCCTCCGCAGGGCCAGCAGAGTGAGCCCTGGCGCACGCGATGCTTCGAGGATGTAAACTCAGAGCTTGTTAGTAACTACGTTTTGACAAAGGCGAGTGTAGGTAACACACTGCGACACGAGAGCGCGCTCAAGACGGCTGACAATATAGTACTATTTGGAACCTAGCTTCAGGCTCCTGAGTTGTTTCTTTTGGCTATGCTGCAGAACAGGACGCAAACTTTGTCCAGCTATACAATTTCAGCACAGAGCACTGCTGCACCACAGCTGCTAGGATGTGCTTAATCCTTTTCATACGAAGTGCACACACTTTTTTTTTTTTTGCGATGTGATTGATACGGGTATTGATACGTTCCATTGCTAAACCTAGTCCGCGAGCGGAGAGCCTAGCCTATACTACGTTTTATACGTACAGGAATGTACATATGCTTCGTATTATGTTTCTTCCTTGCCCGTTGCTACATTTGACCACGCCACCATTGCCAATCGAGAGTCAAGAAGGGTTACGTGTGCACCGTTATAACGTTGCAGCACGTTTGCCACAGAATAAAAACCATGCACAGGCACACGCATGAGCAAAGAAAAGCGGAAGCTTTTCTTTTCTCATTAAGATGCTGAGTCGTGCGAAGTCTTGTTAGGTGTATTTTTACGTTTACTTGTTCACACACACTTACCGGGATTTTTGGTTGCGGGCCCAATTTGTGAAGCCAAGCTCATTGAGATTCCCAACGCCGAATGAAGTGTTGTTGGGCGTAGCCCAACGACTTGCCAGCCCAAAGTGGAAATCCCTACAGGAAAACAAGCGCCTGAACAACCCTGCGTGGCACAGATGGAACCAATTTCGAAAACCATGTATTGCTTAACAGGCGAATGTTTGTTACGCTGTGCGGGTTGTAGTATCTGTTGAATGCATGCAGGCATCTGTTGGATTGCTGTCTATAGCTGTACAGCCAAGCTTCCATTTACAACATGGACAAACACACACCATGCAGACTCGACATGCAAAGACAAGCGGAAGCTTTTCTTTGCATGCTAAGAGGCTGAGTCGCACGAAGCGCGCGAAGCCTTGTTAATTTAAAAAAATATGTATATACATCTGCTTAATATCTGCTCAAACACGTCTGATCAGTCGGACAGTCGACTGTAGTTCAAGAAGCCGCTCCTTACGCTACTTTGTCCTGTTATATCATGTTACTTATGTTTTTTGTGTCCTTCGCTGCATGGGCGCGCCGGGCAGGTCCAGCTGTTGCCCTGGGCAGGCTCCGTAGCGGGTGAGATCGAGAATAGACATATTGCTGTGTCAGGAAGCTAAATAATACCATAAGATATGTTAGTCGTGCTCAGTTCTTCCAGGAAGCCTGCAAGAGAAGTGAGGGGAATAATCGCATAGGGACAACCCACTCACTACTCTGAGCCACAGGACGGACCAACAGCCACACAGCCAACCCACCAAGGTGCTACCGTAGTATTTCCAATGGATCGGTTTTCTGGGCCTCTGGGGACACACATTTTAGAAACAATTATTCTCAAGAGATTACAATGATTCTGACCCGTTTACGAACTCAAAGGCGGGGGACAAGGACTTTTTGTAAAGCCTCCGTTCGTTGTAATTCTTCAACAAGGGACGGACAAGGCATTAACCAAGTTTTGTGGTCCGTTGTGCCCTTGTACAGCGTGACAGTAGAAGCATGTCGTTCTCGAGTGCTGAGCATCCCGTTCAGAAGCAGCTGCCACCTGCAGGTGGTGACGATACTGTAGTGCAGAGTCTTTCTATAGGTATGCCATGGCCGAGGCCCGGTTCATTCAGTGGCTCAGCACCAGTGGCAGTAGGTAACGAGAGCAGTGATGCAGACTCTGAACCATGCATCGCAAGCACTTCTACGCCTCCGCCGGACCAGGAGGATGATGTGATGCTGCAGCTGCGTGACAGGGTAGCAGATTTAGGTGGGCAAGAGCAATTCTACAAGGGTGATTACCTTGTTCTGACTGTCAGTCCTTTTTCAACGGAGCGTTTTGGTGCTGGCGTATGCTGGACACGTCAGTGCCACGTCGTGCCACGTATGCATGTCAGCCGAAAAGTTACTGGTAACATATGACCAGGGCAACTGTCGCTCAGAACTCACCTGTTAGTTTTGCTGTGGATCATATACAGTATCAAATTGCACGGAATAAACAGCAGTTGACTAACACACACCTATGCGTTGCGTACGAAGTTGTGTACATCGTAGCCATGCCTCCCAAGAAAGACACAGTGCACAAGATAGCCTTGCAGGCCGACCCGACGTATATGCCACCGGGGAGCCGCAACTGTGACGAGCATATTGATAGATGTATCCTAGACGTTGCACATGATCATAAAGTGCTGGAGTCTGTGTCTGTTCCAGCGTCTAACATCCAAGGACGCCAAGTGGGGCGATGTAGTTCGCGAGCTCACCAGCCCGTCAGAGAAGAGGCAACGCGATCCGTGCGTACAGTATTACAAGAGTTCCGCAGCTGGCAAGAGAAGATGAAAGCTAGAGAAAACATGGGCCAGAGGGGGCGTGGGCACCCACCCACAAAGCCATCTTTGACCCGTGTGAGGCGCGAATTCGACGCTGATTCTGTTGTATAGCGTTTCAACAGTATGCTTGAACAGTATCAGTCCCTTGTGAAAAAATATCGGCTGTATCGCCATCAGCAGTTAGGAGAAAGTGGCGCGGGCATTGAAGTGCAGATTGATTCAAAGCTCGTTGCGGCAGAGAAAGAATGAGGCCTTGTCAGACTGTTCCACATCAGTTTTGCAAAGCTGCCTCAGGCAGATACGTCTCTATGTACTGCTCTTTGTGATGTCGAGGCGCAGCAGGTACCCACTGTTGCGTAAGGCTAAGAAAAAGCAGCAAGTGACCTCTGAAGCGCCTGACGGGGGCACTGCCACATATGTTGGGCCCAAGAGGCAGAAAAACTTGAAGGGCCGTTCCAGGGCAGATGCATCACAGAATGAAGCATCCGCTGGGATGCAAGAGTGAATGGCAGAGTATAAAAGTATATCAAAGGCACGAGTTCATGCTGAGCTTTCTCATTGTCTGCTGCACATATAGTCATTCCTTCAACCTGTCATCAAGTCCTTTCGCTGTGCAGGAAAACACAGACAGACTCCTTGCAGCAATGACCCAACACTCTGCAGGCCGCGCCCTCCTCGCAACAACCGTTGATCGAAAGCTGATACATGACACAAAGAGCAAACGTGCTGACCTGACAATGGCGTACACACAAGATGGTGGCTTGACCCCAGACAGCGCAGAGAGAAGGGCCTACAAGATGCTTCCCTCCCCACAGGCACTCACATTACCTGCAACAGAGAAGCAGAAGATCCCAACGGCCTCTCACCACACTGCCAGCAGACGGTGACGGAGCCATTCATGTCAGCAACCTGTCAGCATCCGAGGTAGAGGTTGAGTCCCCCGCCAAGCAATCTGAGTGTGCCCAGGTCCAGTCTACTGTCCCTAGTGTTGCAAGTACCAAGCCTGGAAGTGAGCACAATAAGCTGCATTTTGCAAGCAGCAATGCACAGCCCAGCACTTCAGCCACCGTTCAAACAAGGTTGAGTTCATGCTACAATACAGTGACAAAATCCATTCTTGTGCTACGGTTCTGACTACGATGCCAGGAGATGGTTTGGAAGAAGTGTTCTCATCCCCCCTGCAAGCAATAGTCACTAGAGTGGTGTCTAAGAACGTTGATGACCGTATCATCCTGTTCGCAAAGGAATTTGAGGGCTGTGAGACTGTGTTTGAGTTTCGAGCTGCATTGAACAGAGGGTTCTTTTTGTTGGAGCCATGGCTCAAGTAGGGATGGTCGCATCTAAGAGGGTAGTTGTTCACTCATCTGATATGAGTCTGCTTTATTGTAGAGCATTGTTGGTTGCAAGTGTTGCAACTACCTTGCATACTGCATTCACTGCTGATGCAAAACGTAGTTGGCAAGAAATTCGGCGTTTGCCGCAGCCACAGCACTCACATGCCCGGTCTACTTGATATGCTTCAACATTCTCTCTCGCAAGCTCCTCTCGAACGAATCTTTCGACTGCACAAGAATCCATGTCCAGGCTGTAGTCCATGCAAAAGTTGTGAAGAGCCACACATGCCATCACACACAGCTCCACAAACTCAGGATCTCCTTGGGATGTGTTTCTGTGGCAGAATTGCCATCTCATTTTCAGCCTACCATCGCCTGCTCTACAACCTTTCGAACGTCGCACAGCGCCTGGTTAAAAACCCGCTTGGCTAGGGTACTTTCATCTTTGAAGCATCGCATGATGTATGTACGCTCCATCTCCAACAATGGAGGGATGGTACGCTTGTGCACAACATGCACCACTGTGAACTCAATGTCTTTAGCTGTTGCATCGAGTACACCCTGGTCTAACCTCAGTTCGTCTCGAAGCCAGATACCAGCATCGTTGCTACTACCAGGGTGCCCAAATGTAGCATACAGTGCCCGCACACGAGATTCGACAATCCACACCATAACCTGGGTGACTTTACTTTTTGCACCGAAGTATTGGTCCCTACCCATGGGACAACTACCAATATCTCGTTTGCACATAGAAATATGGGTACCATCAATTGCATCCATGCACCAAGGTAGGTGCCCAATGAATGACTCAAAAACCGGCTATAGCACTCAGTATTTCCTGCTCACTTTTTGGAAACTTAATCACAGGGGTGTTGCCTCCCACTCCATAATTCAGATCTCGAACAATCGCTGTGACACCCTCGCCAACAAGTCTCCATGCGGTAGACAGGCCACAACCAAAGGTATTTCTTAGAACATTGAACGTGGGCCAATGTGCAAGGAAATACAGAGCCATGGTAAGAATATCTTTAAAATTGTATGACTTCAGCCCAGCAACGCAAGCTTTCTGATCGTTGGTGCGGCCTTCAAACACCCCTGGCATGCTCACTCGTCTCAAAAGTTCGTAAAACGCTGCTTTGTTAAGCAGCGTAGTTCTCTACAAACCGTTGGTTTTCCAGCTCTGGGCTTAAATTACACCAAAGCGCAGACTCTGGGATGCTGGACTTCTCACTCACATGGTCTGCCATGAATTCCAGCTGATTGCCTGGGTGCACATGAGCAGCAACAGACCTTCGACGTTTAGATCCCTCAATGCTGGGGTCTGAGGTGGCTACGCAAAGAAACAACAGCTGGTCTGCTTGAGCAGCAGAAGCAAGCCACTCGTTCACGATGCTGTCGCTGAGCGCCTCGTCGAAGGTCATCTCATCCAACAAAAATCTATTGACATACTTGTTTATCCATAGGATCGCAATAGAACGATTTCTATACGCAACGATGTGTTCGAAGTAAAGCACAACGGTGATGCACTACTTGTCGGTGTCCAGTTCGGGTCTGCGCCTTCCATGAAGCCCACAAGGACATGATTGAGGTTTGCAGGACATTTTGGAGCGAACGGGAAGAGTCTAGCGCCGAGCAACATGAAGCCGAGAATACCACAGTCTTTTGACACGTTGAAATCGATTAATTATGATGTCAACATGTTTCGCTGATGTGGATGACGTGGCACTCGAAACTTACTGGTGCCTTTCCTTCCCGTTGAGAACGGCCTAACCTTCATTCAATAATATTTTCATGCATCTAGGCCAAATCGCCCGCACAGGGAAGGGATATTTGCAAAACAATGATTTCTTCTATCCTTTGTCCACACCTACGGGGACGGGAACCAGGAATAATTTCTGGCTGTTCGTTCGTTTTTTTTTACCGCGGGGACGGGACAGTCTGTTGTAAAAGTGCCCTGAGGGGACAGACACAACGATCCATTGGCAATACTACTGCATGTAGTGTCATGATGGTTCGTACCCCTTTATACTCCTTCTTCAACCATGTTAAGGCGCATTCATGTTCACTGCAGCCAGCACTGCCCATCAGCGCAACACCCGACACCGCGAACGGACGGAAAGCAACGCCCATCTCATATACAACCTTCAAAATGAGAGCATCAGCTGCAAGAGTTGGCGCGTACATACAACTTTGTCTCGGAGTTTTTTCTAATTAAGTGCGTGTAGAATGACTCTCGAGGCACAGGATCTAAAAAGGTTATTACACACTTAGTGTCATCTGAGATGCTTAATCGGGGCCCGCGGGCGCTGTCGTTCCGGGATGTTCCTGCAGTACCGCGCACAACGGAGCACACTCTGTTCCTTTCAGCATCAGAAAACCCATTCACAGCTAACGTTCACCTCTCCGGAAGCTGTTTGGCGCGCCGATCACCGCACACCACACAAAGCATACCGTTGCAAAGCCAGAGAACTGTTACAGCTGTTGTGAGTCTCTACAAATCCAACGTTCCAACCAACATTCCAGCACTCAGCCGCAACAGCCACACTGGGACGCACAGCGCATACTATCAAGTACACTTTCCTCGCGTTGACGTTTCTCTAATCTAATTAGAAGTCTCTCCAGCGCGGTTTGAATGCAAACGATGCGCACGTTGTAGAGATCCAAAAACTCAGCCCAAAAACACTCCCACACAACAGCACACATCCCCGCCAGCCTCACCGACACCCCACATCCCGACCAATCGCGCCAGTCCACCCTCTCGCCCCCCAAGCGCACAAAACCGCACCCCAAACCCTAAACACCAAAACGGCCCGAAAAATCACATCTATATGTAGACAAGTCACGCAAGGCGTGACTCTTAAGTATGGGGCTAGTTGTGGTTGTGGGCTGGTGGTGCTCGGGGGTTGGTTGATGCTGTGCGCGCAAGGTCTCGGGCGCAAGTGACTGCGCAGTGTGAATTCGTACCGAAAAGAAAACAAATCGCGCATCATAATTTTCATAATATCTGCAAAATATCTGCTCAATATGTACTTAAACACGTCTGATCAGTCGGACTGTCGACTGTAGTTCAAGAAGTCGCTTCTCACGCTAATTTGTTATGTTATATCATGCTGCTTATGTTTCGTGTGCGCTTCGCTGTATCTGCGCTCCGGGCTGGTTCAGCAGTTGCCCTGGGCAGGCTCCGTAGCGGGTGAGATCGAGAATGGGCGGTTTGATGTATCAGGAAGCTAAATAGTACCAACATAAGATATTTTAGCTACTGGCGCAAGGGCATAGTCGTGCTCAGTTGTTCCAGGAAGCCTGCAAGAGAAGTGAAGGGAATAATCACATAGAGCCATCCCACTCGCCACTGTAAGCCACAGCACGGACCAACGGGCACACGGCCGACCCATAAAGGTACTATCATATGTCATGATGGTTCGTATCGCTTTACATGTTAATTTCGTCCATGTTCTGGCACATTCGTGCCCACTTACAGACTGCACACCCCATTGGCGCGATACGCGACACGGCGAATATCCGGAAAGCAACGCCGATGTCAGATACAGCCTTCAACATGAGAGCTTTCGGCCGCAAGAGTTGCCTCGTACATACAACTTTGTCTCTGAGTTTTTTCTAATTAAGTGCGTGTAAAATGACTCTCGAAGCAGAGGATCTAAAAAGGTTATTACACACTTAGTGTCGTCTGAGATACTTAATCTGGCCCCGCGGGCGCTGTCGTTCCGGGACGCTCCTGCAGTACCACGCACACGGGAGCGCACTCTGCTCCTTTCAGCACCAGAAAGCTCATTCACAGCCAACGTTTGTCTGTCCGGAAGCCGTTTTGCGCGCCGATCACAGCACGCCACACAAAGCATACCGTTGAAAAGCCAGACGAATATTGCAGCTGTTGTGAGTCTCTGCCGATCCAACGTTCCAATCCAACATTCCAGCACTCCAACATTCCAGCCACATTGCCACGCACAGCGCACGTTTCCAAGCACCACTTGCGCGCGTGAGTACTCATCTAATCTAATTAAAAGACTCTCGGCCGCGGTTTCAGCGAAAACGATCCGCCCGTCGCAGAGATGCAAAAAATCAGCCCACACACACGCCCACATACTCCAGCACACAGCCCCGACACCCCACCCGACACCCCACACGCCCACGAAAAGCACCAGCCCACGCCCTCACCCCCCGAGTGCCCAAAACCTCCCCCCACACCCTTCCCCGCCCAAACGGCCCAATAATCACATATACATGTCGATATACAAAGCTTCGCACGACTCAGCCTCTTACTGTGCAAAGAAAGCAGAAGCTTCCACATTTCTTTGCACGTACGGTGGTTGGCTCGTCATCGCAAGCAAGGCCAGCATCACAGACATGCCACCCTTTCCAGCCCGTTTACACTTTGACGCTCTGAATGCACTCTTGATGTTTGTTTGTGCCATACTATATGGGTGCGACTGCGACGTGGCTGTCCCGGAAGTGCACATTGCAATTGCCACGACAACACCACGTGCTCGCGAATCACAGTTCGAAACATGGATCTTGCCCATCTGTAGGATAATAGTTGTTTCCTGGACCCTCGCGTGGAATGGTGCTCTGCAAATATCCTCGCGTCACAAACCTCTTGCGTTGACGATCCAGATGTACGTACTGTGCGAAGCCAGGCAGGTCTAGGCACCCGTGAACGACGGTTTACAGTTCAATATATGTGTAGCTATGTGTTCAACAGAAGACGCGCGATTCTGAAGTATGCCATTAGTGGCAGGTTCGTGCATCCATTACTGTTCACGCCACACTGCTACTGACACAGCGCCCCAATGCACAAATCGCCAAGCTGCATGATATGTTCTTAGGTTTGTAATTAGCGGGCGCGAAATGACAGGGAACCGCAGGAACGGCAAAACGGTGGGAACAATCTTGCATAGTCATAGCTTTATATTCTACAATTATATTCTACAAGGCCTCGCGTGACTCAGCTTCTGAGTGTGCAAAGAAAAACTTCCGCTCTTTTTTACATGCTAGGCTGTGCATGCTGTGCACTTGTCAAGACTATACACGGTGCGATTGGCGAGTCATCGCATGCAGCGCCAGCATCACAGATCTGACAACCCACAAAGCTTGTGCACACTTCGACGCATTGAATGAACTGTTAACGTTCGTTTGTGCCATACTATACGTGTGAAACTGCGACGTGTCTGCTCATTGCAAAAGACACGACAACACCATTTCTCGCCAATCACAGTTCGAGGCATAGATCTTACACATGCCCCTGCCCAAAATTTGAAATACGTTCGTATTGTTGTTTTAGTAAAAAAATTAACTAAAAAAACTATGTAGCCGAGAAAAAACTATTCAGGAGCGTTCGCTCGCCCCCAGGGCTTCCACCCGGGGACAACCGCTCCTGCTTTTGCATGTCCTCGTGCAGGAGGTTGCACTTTTTGCACCAGATGTAGTTGCCGGTTATCCCTAATTGTGGAAATCCAGTATCACCGTATACATGCATCAATTACTGACAAATCGCAAAGGTCCCCTTTTACAAACCGGAAAGGTAGTGATTAGGCATGAACCCAAATAGCCAAATACGAGTACCTAATCTGTAGAGAAGTAGGACCTTGCCTGCGCATAGAATGCAGTGCTGTACTTCCTGCTTACAACCGCACCTTGAGAAGAGAACACGCCGTTACCTGGTTCGCAAGGGTGCGGGCAGTACCGAAGCTACAGGTATAATTGTGCACATGCACCAATGTAAATATTCCACCAACAGTGCTTCCATAACCAAACTTCCTTGATATAGTCTCACATATAGTCATTTTGGAAGGACGCGAATGAACTCGCATGTTGTTTGTGTACTGCTTATACCATGTCGACGCGATATGTATGCTCACCCGGCATCCAGACTTTTGCGTCAAGTCTTTTGCTGACATGTGCTGAACATAGTTCGGCCACAGCTCCACATACTGCAAGCTTCAATAGTCCATTGAAACAACCGAGTAAAATCAGTTTCACGCAGCATGTGACCACAGCAACACTAAAATGCAAGAGATATCGATGACTCGTGCGCGTGTGGCCCAATGACACCCAGTCACCTCCCTCCTAGGAACGTGCTATCGAACACATGATGCAGTTCGTGCGTTGGTCACTCCTACTCGTGTATGTGCCGTGTGCCGTGCGCTTGGTCATTTCGAGGGAACACGATGAATGTCGTATGCATCGTCTGCAGCCTGTGGTACAACAGATGATGTCATCCTAGTAGTATAAGTTCTGCGATGGTGTCAGGAAATTGAGCTCCTGTGCAACCATGGATTCACCAGTTCGATCCCTGGCATCCTCCGGCCGAGATTGCGACGACCGATGCATCGTGCTGACTCAGGGGGTAGCTGCCTGGACTTAGCTGCCTGGACGCCAATAGCGCGGTGCATGCTAGCGGGGTTGCTCGGTTAGGTGCTGTGGGAATTTTCTGCAAAGGAGGTCATCTGTACAGGTCATGAAACCACCAGACTCGTCGAGCTCGGGGGTCGAACTTTATTTCGATTTTCCGGGTTCCTCGAGCGGAGTAAGATGGCGGTTTTGCTGCATGCGCCTTCGCTCCAAAGCGTACACAACTTGCGTACAAGCGTCTAACGTACACAAGTACTTGAGCACCTCCTGGGGTGTTCCTTTTTTGGCAACACATTGCAGTATTGTACGCATGCTCGCCATGCATTCGCGCCCCCGTTCTGGGAAGACGCCAAAATGCGTTGGCCGCCTGGGCAACCGCAGTATAGTGGCCCTGGGGGCTAAAAACAAAAGAAAAGCGCCGTAGTAGCACAAAATAGAATTATGGTCCAGAATCTTGGGAGCTTATAGAGCAGTCAGCAATCACCTCTAGCTTATATTCCCAGCGGTGTGAAGCTGGTTACAACTTAGAATCTTATTTACTGGGTGTTTCCATTGTTCTGGCAGCTTGCGCCCTCAAATCCTGTTGCTGGAGTGTTTACCTGTGCACTATATTCCAGCAAATCCGAGCATGCAACAGTTCAGTCACAAAGAATCCGATTCACAAGAAACCAGTGGCCCATGAACCCAATTCACGTAGTATGTGGACGAACGGAGCTGGCGATGCAGCGATCCAGCACTTTGGCTGGGAGAGAGCTGCTTTCAAAGCCTCTGGGTCGGTCAGAACAGGTTCATGATATCCTCTACCCTGAGAGGCACTTGCCTCGGCAACGAGCGCATGTAAAGCTGTAGGGCTGCTTATTCCCGGAAACACATGTGCTATACCTATTCCGTGCCGTTGCTCTGAGCCAGGCATGCGGAATCGTCCCGCGACAAATCTGCGTTTTGAAGTCATTCGGAATACGTACCCTGCGCGAGCTTTCAGCTCTAAACTCCAAAGCTCGATCAGCGACGTATGCCTGTTGCTGAACTCCTCTCTAAACTTCACTGCCCACGTTTTCACCACCTCCCGCAGGCGTATCCAAGAAACTAGACTGTAAGCATCGTCTCTTATGGCGACAGCTTGTGCATTGTTTTGTGCTACTGCACTCAAACCTGACACTCCCATGCACACTCCAATTCGGTTATCTACGTCTCACATCAATCTAACTCCCTATTGCTTCACATTCCGAACTAGCATACTGTATTTGTGCACCATGCTCACGCTCAGCTGCTCACATTGCCGTTGGTGGTATGCGGCATCTGCACATCACTATCTAATTAGATAGTATAAATCCCGTTTAGTAGGGGTGACACAGGTTCACACACACGCGACGCCAGAAAGTCTCCTGAGTGCATGAAAAAACTAACGGATCTCCACTGATACATATATATATATATATATATATATATATATATATATACAAGGCTACATCGCTCTTCGCGCGGTCTCGCCATCTGTGCAATCTGGAAAGCTTCCGCCTTCCAGATTTATGTTCTGTTTATTGTCTCTGAGAGTCACGGTGCCGAACAAAAAGCAAAAATTTATCATATATGCGCTACATTCCTGCATGACCGTCCACGATGCCGCAGCAGCGCATTCCTAAGGATGCATCTATCGTGTTCGATTACTGCTACACATGTTCTTCGGCTTCGTACCGTGTTGTGTAGTATTCACGAACATAGCAATTACAGACACTCTTGCCATCGGCAGCCAATGTACAGGATAAGAGGCTTTCGAACGTATCTTCATGAAGAGTTGTATGTTTCAGGTGTATCCGTGACTGGGTTTCTGCAGTTCCATGGGAGAACTTGATGTGAAAGCCACATATAGACGACAACTCCGCCAGCACCATATAGCTCACGATCGCGCCATTCGGAGACAGTTGTGCACATCTACATAGTAATGGTAATGTTTAGAAAGTGAGTTCGCGGTCCGTACTGTAGTCCCCAGGGAGGAGTTCCACTGACCGGATACATTGGGCAGCAACCCGTCCTCTACCACAGAGCTCAATTCCCCGCACGCAAATGCTATAATACGAACCGAATACCAAAAGATGGAGTATGGTTGTGGATGCGTGCCCATACACGCACAAATGTCCTCCAGGCATCCCAGGCAACTTGGCTACCACACATGTCTCACGTCACCAGCACAGCGCACGGATTCATGCACAACTGAGGTGAAACACAATTATTTACCGTGTTAGAAATTTTCATGATGTTTCCGGAGCATGGCGCGCAGTGGAAACGCGGGGACCGGTGAAAGTGGGGAATAATCGTACATAAGAGTAGACAAGGCTTCGAGCGCTTCGTGCGACTCAGCTTCTTATTGCTAATCTGGGCCCGCGGGCGCTATCGTTCTGGGATGCTCCTGTTTTCACGTCGACAACGGAGCGCACTCTGCTCCTTTCAGCACAAGAAAACCCATTCACAGCCAACGTTCGCCTGTCCAGAAGCCGTTTTGCGCGCCGATCACCGCACACCCCACACAGCATACCGTTGAAAACTCAAAGAAATATTGCAGCTGTTGAGAGTCTGTGCAAATCCAACGTTCCAAAATACATGTGCACCACACCGGGACGCACAGCGCACGTTTCCAACCTCCCTTTCCTCGCGTTTGCACTCATCTAATCTAATTAAAGTACTCTCCGGCGCGGTTTCAGCGAAAACGATCCGCCCGTCGCAGAGATCCAAAAAATCAGGCCATAAACACGCGCACACAATCAAGCACACATCCCCGACACCCCACCCGACACCCAACACGCCCACGAAAAACGCCAGCCCACCCCCTCACCCACCATAACCGCGCCCCACACCCTAAACACCCAAACAGCTCGAAAAATCACATATAAATGTAGAGATATATATATACAAGGCTTCGCGCGCGACTCAGCCTCTTAGTGTGCAAAGAAAAGCTTCCGCTTTTCTTTGCACTTTGATTCTGCATAGTGTTTGTTTGTGAGTGAAAGGTTCGCTGTAGATCTACAGACAGAAATCCAACAGATTATTGCTCACATTTAACAGACACTACGACCTGTATGGCGTGAGAAACGTTTTCCAGAATCGTCTGCAGAAGCCATTGTTTTTCGAAACTGGTTCTATATCTTCCACGGTTGCGAAAGTTGAGATGTACTGGTGTATGCTAACGATGAACTTATTCGCCGGACATCGCGAACGCATGCAGCTTGAGAACACACCATGTGGTTGATTAATTAGATCATTTTCCTTTCTGTCACAGTGTTCACATGAAACTGGGTGCTGGCTTTCGCGGATGTGAACGTTCACACGGCAGCAGCATATCGTCCAGAACCACACTTCGAGACATAGAAAGTCCTCTAAGTTTTGACAATATGAGCTATTTCCCAGGCGCTGTTGTGGAATGGTGTGGTGTGCTAGGAGCCTATCCGTCGACAAAGTTCCAATCCGGCGACTCAAAAGTGCTACGTACTGTAGTAAATGTATACCTTCGTGAATGTCTCTCCCCAAACACCCCAGCACGACGAAATTAATTAAATGTCCGGTAATTTTTTGCTCACCACGACGAAATTCCCAGAAACGAAAATGCTGTGTCCCGGGGTCCTCGTCGCTGCCGCGACGAAACTGAAAAGATTGATAAATGAACGCTGGCCTGTCCTTCAACCGGATCGGTGGGTTGATAGCGACTAAAAAAGCTTGTGATCAGGTTTGGCACCTTCTTGGCCGGCTCACTACCCGTCATCTCCAACAGAGACCAACAGAGAAAATAAATGGCACTAACACTGCCGACGGTTAGCAACAAAAAAGAACATGCATGTGTCCTGTCTGCCTGGGAGTGACCACGACGGAAAAAATGATCTTCAGAGAATGATTGGGCCTGTCTGTCCTGGTAGCCACCCGCACGACGGCCAGAAAAAAAAAGAAAAAGGTTCCAGTGTCCAGTCTTTCTGAAACCGGCTACGAAGGTTTACATTTACTACAGTATACGCAGCAGTGACCTAATAGAAGCCTGAGAACGACACGAAACATTATAACATGTACATACTGATGTTTGAGCGACACTTGAAGCGCGATCTGTGAAGGTTTCGAGGTATCAGCATCGTGCCACACACGAAGCTGACACCACGTTACGCTTCAATCATAACGGCCCGAGACACACAGCGCCAAGCCCAACCACTTCACTGTAAGGATATGTGCCTAACTTTGTAATTAGCGGGCGTGGAATGACGGGGAACGGCAGAAACGGAAAAATGGTGGGAATAATCATTTGTATCTTTCGAGAGATATATATATATATATACAAGGCTTCGCGCGACTCACCCTCTTAGTGTGCAAAGAAAAGCTTCCGCTTTTCTTTGCACGTCAGGCTGTGTATGCTGTAATCGTGCCAAGACTATATGTATACGGTGTCGATTGGCTCGTGATCGCATGCAACGCCAGCATCACAGATCTGACAACCTATAAAGCGTTTTCACTCCTCGACGCATTTAATGAACTGTCAATGTTATTCTGTACCATACTATACGGGTGAATGTGCGACGTAGCTGCTCCGGAAGTGCACATAGCAACAGACACGACAACACCATGAGCTCACCAATCACAGTTTGAGACAAAGATCTTGCACATCTAAAGGATATAAATAGCTGTTTCCCGGACGCTGGCGTGGAATGGCGCGCTGTGCTGATATCCTTTTGCGTCACAAACCTCCTGACAGACGATCCATAACTACGTATTAAGCACGGCACCTCTAGGTACCCACGATCACCGGGTTGACGTCCTAAACATCTGTAGGAGTGTACTCAAGAACAGTTGATGCACGGTTCGTGAGTGTGACGTTAGTGGCAGCTTCGTGCATCCATCACAGTTCAACCCACACTGCACCCGACATGGCGCCCCAAACCACAAATCTGCAAGCCATATCACTGCACAATAATGATATGTGCTTACGTTTGTAATTAGCGGTCGTGGAGTGACGGGGATCGGCAGAAACGGCAACGATGGGAATAATCATTTGTATCTTCAGATATATATATATCTTCCATTACAAACCGGAAAGGTAGTAAATAACGGCATGAACCCAAATAGCCAAAATCAGCTAACACAAAACATCCACCACTTCACTCGAATGGCACAACAGCACCATCA
>JAUMHD010002960.1:0-15655 GCA_032359135.1 Ulvella scutata
CCCCCCCCCCCCCCCCCCCCCCCCCCCCCCCCCCCCCCCCCCCCCCCCCCCCCCCCCCCCCCCCCCCCCCCCCCGGGACTGGGTGAGAGCGCGAACCAGCTTCATGTGTAACAATACTAAACTTGCCACCATGTGGTCCCTTTCTGGTCCTTACAGCTGTCTGAATCAGGGTTTCAAAGATGCCGGGTTGCCCGCGGCATCTTTGAAAGGCGGACAGGTTGTGCAGGTTGCGCACAGGGGTCAGTGGATAGGGGTACGGGTGAGTGGATAGGGATTGGCAACAGGAGGTCAGGGGAGGAGATAATAGATCTAAAGAAGAACTCACCGTTGTGTTGAAGTTGCATCCAGAGAGGTTCTCGGGCCATTCGAAAGTTTGGTCGCGGTGCTCCCGAAACGTCTCTAATAGTGGCTTTGTGGCGTCGTAGCATGTGTCGCCCCAGCAGCGGGTAGGGTTTCGCAACATCATGTTGTGGGACGACACGGTGCGCGCCACTGGATCCTGCAAACCCTCGCATGCATGCGTGAAAAACCCTTGTGTTATCCTTCTGCAGCGCATTGCATCGAAAACACATGGCAGGATCACACAGTCACACTTCAAAAATCAGAAGGCTGTGAGTATGCAAAAAGAGCCCCAATAGCCAGAGGCAATAAACACATAATAAATACCACTTCAACAAGGTGGCACGAATAATTATAATAAAAATAACAATACGATTATAATTACGAATAATTACAATAACAATGACAACAAGGCTCGCACGGCGGCTTCGCTGCTTGCGTGCCTTTTGAGGTAAAAGCTTCTCGTTCACCCAGAAAAAGGAATTAACAGTGCATATGCGCGACTTTCGGGTGTGTGCGCGTGGGGGGGGGGGTGGTGAGAAGTTCACAGTGCGCACCCGCAGAACAATCACGAACTTCGCATGAGGAATCGCCTGCTTCACCCTGGGAGCCACAGTCGGTGAGAAGAGGGAGTTGGGCGTGGAATCGAGGAACACTGTTGGAACGCCGCGCGACGCCCACTGCCGCATTTTGGTAGGAAACAACTGCAGATACTCCTGGCTAGTACCCACTGGCAGAGAGTTGAAGAACCGAACCTCTTTGCTCCATCCTCCCCTAAACGTGAAACCCTTCTGCTCAGAATACCTTCCATCTGGAGAATAACATCTCATCGCGGAGTTTCTATGGCATTACCGAGTCATATCGATGTCATGTCTTTCCATGGAAAAGCTGGCATGGGTCTCCAACGTGTTGTTCATCTCACACATCGCGCGCTGGATGGAGAGCACTCTGTGCCCACCCCCACCAGCGGGGAGCCAGCTCATGCTACTCACAGGTCTTAGCGGACGCCCCCCCCCCCCCCCCCCCCCCCCCGGGGGTGGGGGGGATGGGGGGGCTTGTTCCGATTCTGGGAGAATCTACTATAGCAGTGACGGCATCGCTCCTAGCGGTACAAAGCGACCAGAGTTCCTGGGCTGGGCGCTTTTAATATTAGCACAGAACGCAATGGGGGAGGGGGGGACTTGCAACAAGGAATTACGCGTGCAGAGGACGTACCTGTATGCATCCTCTGCCTCAATGAAGATGGGGTGCTTTTCGAGAGCGCCATGCAGCCACGTGGTGCCAGCTTTTTGGGCCCCTAAAATGAACAGGAATTTCAACTTTTCGTTTACAGGCTTCAGGTCCGCTGGTTCCACCCCTGGACACCACTGCATGTCCTCTGGGCCCATCGAGTTTGGTTGCAGCATTTTGAATGTGTAAGTCTGCATATCGAAGACACATGCATGGGGCTCATGCATAGCATCCAGAACATCATACCAAAAATCAAAAAACACTATTTTGAGAAAAACACTATTTTGCTTGCAAAACCTTCGATCACTGGACACGTCACGTACATAGGATGAAGAGACAGAGGTGTTGTCAATGGCGGCTGAGTAGAGAGGGTGCGTGTGTCCGATGAAACAGAAAAGATATACAATTATAAACGATTATTCGGCGACTCGGCAGCACTCGGTCCGCCTGCATTTCCAACAACGTAGCGGTCAAGCACCACCTTATAAGTTTGTTTGCTTGTCCCAGCATCTCCCTACTTTAAGACAAACAATGCCACCTGTAGCCTTGATTCAAGACGAAATGTGACATTTTGGCGTCGAGGAAACGCGACCGAAACAGCATGCACAGACAGCTCGAAGAAAACGACTTAATGACCCCTGGCGGCCAAAAAATCAGAGATCAAGGTACCGCACAGCACCTGGTCAGGTTCCTGGGAGGTATCCTCTAGGGTTTCAAAGGGTTTGCTAGCTGGAGGCAGGTCGGCGAGGCTCTGCTTGCTCTGCCGGGTCTGTGACAACTTGCCAGTCAGCTGGGCGATACTTAGGTAATCTTCTGCAGCTGGCGCATGCGCCATGATGCTTCGCCACCATCCGGCCTTAGTTTTCAGCTGCGCTGAGCGCCTGCCCCCCCTTGCAGGGTGGTTCGTGATGGGGCTTGCAATTAGGGGGTTGATAATGGGGCTTGCTGCACTTGCTGCACATGTAAAGCCCCACACGGTCTCTCATATGCATTCATGTTATCACGGTCGGCAACATGTCGCGCACAGAACTGGCACTTAGAACGTAAGAATGAACACATAATTGGCGCGTTTAACTTTAACCTGCATGCATGTCATGCATGTAGTGAGCGCACCTGATGTGCTTGGGCTGACAGTAGGGATGTTGGTGATGGTGATGACATCGCATGCCATCAGCACGAGCAGCGCCGCCAAAGCCACGCAGACAGTGTTGGGCAGTGGGATAGCATGCATGTATAGCATGCTTGACGCCCCTGCACCCCCCACATCTTCAGCTTTTAATGTATACGCAATCAACTTTTACTGCGCTTTCGATTCCTGTGTACTACTGCGAATAATATTTAAATTTGGCACCTTGCTGCTTCACCGAAACTCACAGGATCGTTAGGAAATGTGACTATGAGGGAGTCGAATTTTTCGCCTTGGATGATTTTTTGCCTTGGGGACTACAACCCTAAATGAGTACCGTTTACAAACCGGAAAGGTAGTAAATAGGCATGAACCCAAATAGCCGAAATCAACTAACACAAAACATCCACCACTTCACTCGAATGGCACAACAGCACCATCACGAAAGTCTTTCCCAGCACTCTTAGCGAAACTGCGATAATAGTGACGAAACACAAAGCCACGACCACGAACCAGGGCACAACCCTAAATGATAGTTCCTTTGAAACTTTGAACCTCTTGAGCTTTGCTCTTGGAACCATGGGTTGGCGCTTGCGGCTCTTGCGGCTTGACTGTGCCAGTAGTGGTTGCGTTGAGCTGTGTTGTTTGATCACTGTGAGACTCTGAATGAATGTACAGGTGGATTGTTCCTCCACTGTGCTGCTGAGGCCGAAGCTCAAACTGAGTATGGCGTAGTCCCCAGATAATTAATTTTTATTCTATTTATGTGTTACCCTTTGCTGGTACATGAGCCATTCTATGGAGTGATGCCTGTAACGTTACACACTGTTTGTTGCCCTACAGTGGATGCATGCATGCGAAAAAAGAAATTTCATGCTGCCAGTCAGACTTTTCTGGCCTGTTGTGCGATTGTAACTCGCTGCAAAGAGGGATTTGAATGCACCTCATTCAGGGTGTATGCGAATGCTTGGTCATTAGAAAATTGAAGCAGCACTGCACATTCACGCCCTTGCCTTGAGGGGTTTTAAGGGCCTGGCTTCGTTGTTGAAGACAGCTGCCCAGATAGACTAAATTGCCCCGCTGCAGCTGTGTTGCACACTGCGTCAAGTAATATACAGGCTTTGGTTCTCCTTACAGTGGCTGTGGATGGAGATAGTAACCATAGAATGAATTCAGGTAGGGTCCTAAACCCGACTGTAGACGAAGATGCAAGATGTCATTGAAACATATTTAAATTTGGGGCTCAGGCGCGCCATAACTCTGTCACGGGAATTCCGCTGCGTCGACTGTTCCCTTTCCTGGCGCTCACTCAACACTGAAGCCGCACACACAGACACAAGACACATAGCACCACATTTTAGTGAAGAGAAAGATACGCCAAGCTATGGAACCTGCGCGCTTCTTGGATAGAGGCCTGCGTGTTCTGCGCCGCAGGAGGTGCTCGACCGGCAAATATGTAAAATAATTGTGCACAACCAATGTAGGTTGATCACACATGTACAGGCCCCCAGTCGCTGTGAGCTATCAAAAAGTCCTTCCTTCTTCGTGTAGCAGTAAGCGAGCCAGCTGACAAAATGCATCGCATCCCGTGCTACGGTGACCGCGGTGCGGTGGGTGCGCGCAACGGCGCATACGATTGCGACCTCGCACCTTCCTTCGTTACTTCCCGCCACTAGCACTTCCACTAGCACTTGTGCACGGACTTCAAGCTTTCGCAAAGATGAACGAGAACGCTTCTGATACACGAAGGGACTGTCAGCATCTGTTGGACAGCTGCGGAGGTGTCCACGTGTCTCTATTCCCTTTTTTTGTATTCTGTCTCAATCTTGAGCTCTCTGTCGATCCACGAATATTAGTGCAAAAACCGCGGCGTGCATGAGATACTCGGGCCTGGTCCCCTCAGTACACTGAATCTGGAGCGTATTCAGCTGAACTCAAAGTTTTGAAGTATTCAAGTGTCTGTGCTGATGCGTGTCGCATCGAAACGTACACGGGAGCAGCAGCATTCAATCACTTGCATCCAATTGGCGTAAATACGCGTGACGACGATGAATTCGGTGCATAATGCATTAATCTGAATATTCAGACATGACTGGTGATTTTCCTGACTCATGCATACGACGATTCGGTGCAGGATGTGTACAGACACGAGCCAGGGTTCTGGAGCGCCCTGCCAAAAAAAAACGCTAATCGGGAAAGCTAATCGGCTGCACTCAGTGTAATTGCTACGGGGCCCCTAGGGGGATGAGGAACACTTTGGGAGATTATGCTTGAAAATCGTTTAGTTTCGGAACAAAATTTCGAAAACACATGCCCATCCCCTTCAGGGGACGGGCTTTCGAAAGTATATGTGCGTGGAATTCCTGAGGGGGATTGTCTTTTCGCTGATGCATACAACCTCAAACTCGAATTTTGGAGAACGGCCACCATGCCCCCCCCCCCCCTTGTGCCGCCTGCAAGCCCCGTTGACCCCAACTCCCCCATCATTGCCACAAGGCATCAGACAGCCTGATATGGGAAGTGCGGAGATCCAAGCACAGAAGATAGACTTGTTCTGGCAGGCCACTGGCAAGTCGAAAGATGCACAAGTTCACATCGGAGAGTTTTCTCAGTGTGACATCGCATGCATGGTGCCGTCACCTTCCCATAGGAGAGTTTGTTCACAAGCAGAGTTTCATCTTGAATGCATACATGTGTC
The DNA here is from genome assembly GCA_032359135.1 of Ulvella scutata. NCBI lineage: Eukaryota > Viridiplantae > Chlorophyta > Ulvophyceae > Ulvales > Ulvellaceae > Ulvella > Ulvella scutata. The sequence continues at coordinate 5,394 of JAUMHD010002960.1, forward strand.
CAGTTTCCAAGTCGGAGTTCGGAGTTCGGAGGTACTTCTGGGACAAGACACGTACGTTTCCAGCACATGTGTTGAAGGGCTTTGTGGAGAACCGAGGAGACTTTTATTCATTCAGTGTGAAGCCGCATGGATGATGCCGTGGTGCCCAGTCTCGAAATGCAACGGTGTGGAGTATCTGAAACCAAGCAACACCGCTCAGCCCACCACGCGCAATTATGCAAGACCTCCCAGGAAGCACACAGCAGACCCAGGGCTGGCCGCGGCAGGCGTGCCTAAGGGAGCTCACAGCAGGAGGCCACGCGAGCGGCGCCGGCCGGGCTGGAGGAGTCGGTGGGAGGGGAAATAGGCCAGGAGAACGGAGTGAGGAGTGAGGGAGCAGGGCGCCAGAGCCAGAATAAGGAGGGCCGCCGGAGGAGCGTTGGGGGTCGAGGGGCAGCGGGGTGCGGGAGGAATGGGGGGGGGGGGGGCAGCAACATGCTGCCAGGAGCGGCGGGGAGCACGGAGGATGAAGGGGGGGGGTGTGAGCCGTGGCCGCCTGAGGGGTCGAGGTGGTGGAAGCACTTGAGGGGTCGGGCGGCGAGGGGGGTTGGGCGCGTTCACGATCATGGGCGTGGCACCCAGAGGGGCGCTGGGGAGGTGCTGGATGGCGCGTGCGTTACATGCAAAAGTGGACAGGCAAAGGCAAGGGCACGGGGGAGTGCTGTTGAAACGTAGGCAGTTGCTCCACTGGACACCTGGGCGCCCGCTTTCAGTGCGCTTGATTGGTCAGGCTCCAACAACAGAGGATCCCCAGAAATTCACAGGAAGGATGATTACATAGGAATCGCCGTACGCTCCACGAGAACAAAACAGAACAAGAACGGACTTGCGACACCAATCAATCCACTCCACCATCCATGTTATCAATAAACAATGAAATAATCAAATATTCAATGGATCAGCAAACAAATTACGCACGAGACTACTTCATGCGCCACTTCTCCGTTGCGCCATTGAGAGAAGCGGCTTCAGCAGTCTGATGTCCCACAATGACAAGCACTGACCTGGCTGAAACACCGTTCTCTAGCTTAAACAGGCCGTCCCGTCCCGTCGCCCCACCACCACCACCACCACCATCCCACTACGGAACACAACAGTTGAGTACCGTAGAATAACTTCAATCCTGATCAATACAATACCCCTACGTCGCTGCACAAGTGTTGCAAATACACCTGCGCATACTGAATACACCTCCAACTGTTAAACACTGCCCGTCTCCAAGCCTTCGAAAGGTTTTCCTCTGACATCAGACTTTGCGCCCGAGTCTCCACCGCCCCTCTAGCCACAATACCACCACGCTTTCCCGACCGCACACGCACACAAGATTCTTTCACCGACCCCGCACCAACATCAGCAGCCCCCTTGTTGTCGTTTCTTGTTTCTTTTCATAAACCTGACGAGAAACACTCACTTGGTGGTGCTAATTTCTGCATGCATTGGGGCCCAGCTCCACAACCTGTGTAACGCATGTTCGTCGTCCACCCACGCCACTAACCCTACTCCATTGTCACGGTGGCTTCAAGGGTCTCCTGCGTGCCGTCCACCTTGTTCACAACTACCGTGATCACTATTGTGCCTGCATGCATGCAACCCATTCATGAGCCTTCCTCCACATGGGCTCTCCTGCTCTCCTCAGGATTCAGCTACATGTCAACATCACATGCATGCACCGCTACATGCATGCACCGCTACATGCATGCACCGCTACATGCATGCAGCGTCACATGCATACTTCATGCTTCAGTGCTTCACTACTACTCCGCGGTGGAGGACTCCTGCGAGGCATCGCCAGCGGCGCGCCGCTATCGATGCAACTATCACATGCATGGCCCAGTGGGCCAGGCCCGGTGGCAGTCAGAAACATGCGTTACGATGCAAGAGCCTGGAGGCGCACCAAAACTGGGGGTGGGCCAAGCACAGCTGCTTTCAAACTCGCAGGTGCCAAACATATCAAACGGGAAGGAGAGCTCTTCCCGGAAGAAGCCTGCGGAGGTGCTGAAGAGCATGAAGTCGATCAGCTCTGGATCTGGCACTTCAACGCGAATGCCGAATCCGTCGGGGTACTGGGACAGAGTGATGTTGTCACCGAGGGGAGTGCTGCTGCCGTCCTGGCGGTCAGCGACGGTCAGGAATATCATGCTGCTCGCCACTGGGGCTGGCGCCTCTGGGGCTAGGGACACTGGGGCTGGTGCCTCTGGGGCTGGTTGAGGGGGGGCTGGTGGCGCTGGCGCGGGTTGATCTGGCTCTTCGAAGAATGTTAGGAAAGATGCAAGGGCCCCGGGTGGTGGAGGGGGGGGTGGAGGGGTGGGGGGAGGGGGTGGCGGAGGGGGTGGCGGAGGGGGTGGTGGAGGCGGGGGCGGAGGGGGGGGTGGCACTGCAGCTGCCAGAAGCGTTTCAGTGCATCAGGTGACACGGTATTTTCAACTGCAGTCGTCGAGATCTACAGGGAGCGAGCCGCAAAATCTGGAAATTGGCAGAGTTTCTTGCATGTGTTTAGTACCGCAGGTTCTGGGTGTGGTACATGCTTTTTGGGTATTGCGGTGCGTACTACGTATTGTCTACCTATTACCTACCTATGCGTATTGACTGCCTATTGACTACAGGTGTTGTGATGCATACCTACTGACTACCTGTTGACTACAGCTATTGTGATTCATAGCTACTGCAGTCAGTAGGCTAGATATCGTAGTCAGCAGGCCATTGACTACGGAACAGGAGGTTAGTACCCCAGGTGCTGTCAAGGAGCGCATGAACTGCGCCCGAGCATACCGGCAAGAGAATGAGCGAGACTACTGCCGAATAGATCAACTAGAAGCAGCGAAAGCGGGCCCCAATAGCGGCCGAACTTGTATACATATTGCGTCACACAAGCTTGACTTAAAACAAACTCCCCAACTCGACGTACTCGCTTGTGCACAGCTGTGCACAACCTGACTGCAGTCAAGGCCACGCATATCACTACTATCAGTAAATCGGACTGCATCAGTGATCGTGTCGCGCGCGGGCTGTTACGTATTCGAAGGAAGCAGGGGGAGAAGCAAGCACGCAAGCAAGGAAGCAATGGCAGCTACCATGGTAGACGCGAACAGAAGAAAACATACGGAATAAAACGAAACTACAGATCACAAAAAGCACGAGCGAGCAGCGACACAGTTCTGTACATTTCGAGAGATCACACCTGGCCCTGAGGGGTTTGGGCCGCTGTTCGGGAACGACCACATGGGGCCGATAGTAAAGCACCCAGAATCATTGTCGTTGCCCAAGTCGACACGTCCTGGACATCTATCCTCGTCCGGCAGACCGTTCTTGGGACCGTTACCACACTGAATGTCATTGTAGAAGATGCGGTCCCCTTCTGGGCCGGGACCGACCAGGTCGCACGCTTCCTTGACGGTGATCCTGCCATTTGGCCCATCGACAAACAAGTCTCCTATGCCGTGGTCGAACGTGCTGGCGCAGTAGCACTTGCCGTCAATGGAAAACGAATCAGCCCAGCCGATTCTTTGGCCCCCAACAACGATAGCGCTGCCAACCAGCGCGGCTAAAGAACTAGCCAGAAGCATTTTGAAGCCCATCTCGGTCAGGTTGCTGCGCGATTTGTACAGCAGTCGAACAATGCTTATAAATTTGATCAAGATTGATCTAATATCAAGTACCAAGAATCAAGAATCGGGCCAAAGACGGAGGTCAATCAGCTCTACAGTACAGAGAGTTATACTGCGGTATCACAGTGATAGAGTGTGACCCAGTCAACCGGATGCGGGCGTAGCAATATAACGTCGCTTGGCGTCTTATATTGTACAAAAGTAGCTGAGACATGGCTCATCGACAGGTTTTCACGATTCAACTTGGTGCACGCCATGGTGCACGGTGTCTCAGCATGAACGTTCTTATGCAAACGTGTATCATGTACGCAGATGCATGCATCTGCCTGTCAGCAAGCGCTTAGTCACAGATTGAAGTTGCTGACTCAACACACACAAGCGCGTCACATCGACCATTCATGGACCCATCAGCTGCAGATCGATCGCACGCGAGCCAACCCCGTACCGTGACCTTCCAAATTGCACATCCCCTCTGAAAATGGGAACGGGGAAAACGGGATTCACCTACTTTGAACGTGCGTATTTGTATCGACAAGGGAGCAATTTGGCTTGCAATTGCGTCAGGCCAATGTCTGGATAAACTTGCGTAAAAGCCGCAAACTTGCTTAAGAAACCTGCTAGACATCCCCACGGAATGGCCGATGTGGTAAACCCTAGGTTATAATTACATGCCGTGGCCTGCAGCACGGTTTCAGACTGATCGCTCAGGGTTCTCGGTTCTCGATCGCATCTCCAGTCCTATGGATGGAACATAGATAGGACAGGAGAATTGGAGCAGAGGATGGAAACTTGGATGGAAACTTTAAAGCATCAGCACCGCTTAGCTGAGCTGAGCGGTGTTCTTACCAGAGCTGAGTCAGCTCAAGTAAGAGCAACATGCACAAGTGGAGCAACTGGAGGTAACAACACTGGAGGTAACAACAATAATGCTTGTAAAGTTACAGGCAAAACTCCAGACAACAACAAAGAACATCCAAAAGAAGGGCAGGGTGAAAAATACCAGGTACAATCAACCCCCTAATGCACACATGTCTCGACACTCTGTGACACTGCAAGAAGATATCGAGTGCCACTCAGCTAGTAGGAAATCTCTGGTGGGGGCGTCGAAGCCTCAGGCATCCAGCCGGAACTGGTGCTGGCTGTCCGCAGACATGCGGCAGCGGTGAGGGCATGTACCTGAACACCGTTGTTCTATTTATAGTTCTACAGTCCTGTCGATGTAATATCTCTGAAGACCTTTGTCATGTGTTGAGTTGCTGGTACATGAGCCATTCTATGGAGTTATTCCTGTAACTTTACACACATGTAACTGAAGAACACAACAGACAGCTGGCCATACACATTTGCAAAACAGGTGTTGCGGTGGTGGCCCGGCCCAGGGAAGGCAGAGTGAGTGGCCTCAACTCAGTGAGTAACTGCATGAGTCCGGGGCTGAAGCGGCCTAGGGTTTCAAAAGATACAAGCCTAAATGCGCGCCCGGGTGGACTAGGGTGGACTAGCGGTCATCGAAGAGTTCGCGCCTGGGTGGCACGCGCAGGGTGGCCGTCTGACCGGGGGTGAGGGGGGGTACCCGTCAATCTGTGGACATAGCAGGGGGCTACAGGGTGTCTGAAGGACACATGCGCCAGAACAGAGCCGGGCCCAGGGTGCAAGTGATAATGGCGGTCACAGTGGACTTGTGGGCGGTTCAGTGTACGAGAGCCCAGGCGTGAGCAGTACCCCTCGCGAGTCGCGACTTGATGCAACACCCAAGCGGCGGACGAACTTGTGCAGCACACTGGCAGTCTGTTCATGCCGGTTTTCACGAGGCCACTGAGCCTGTTGCAGCCAGCGTCTGAGTGACGTCGTCGCGTTCAACAGTGTGGCCACAAGCACATGTCGAACGCACATGTCTGGTTCGGGAGAGGCCAAAGGTAAAGAAGGTGCGCACTCCCATGCGGATGCGAGTGGCATCTTGGAAGGACTGGTCATCCAAGCGAAGGGAGGGAGCTGGTCAAGTGCTGCCGCTGCCTCAGTGGGGAGGCCCGCCGCGCGTTCCAGAACGGAGCTCCACGTTTGCATGCATTACTTTGAACTTGTGTACATTACTATCAAGCATAGCGGTCATGCTCATCGCCTGACGGTGGATCACTGCATCTGTACGTACATCATTTAGGTGAAAATTGCTTTTCGCCTAGATTTAGGTCAGCGCGCGGAACTGTAAAGTTCCGTGCATGCATTTATGTATGCATGTAGACATTTTCGTCTGCAGTTCGGCCACCCCAGGCGAGTGCCTCTAGCCAGAGCTCTGGAGAAACATTAGTGAACGTGTGTCCGGACAAGCAGCAGTTTTCTATTTAAAGCAGTGAAATGTGTAATTGTTTGCGGTTGTGCTCGTGCTCATATGTCTTCCATAGCCGTCTGTCGACTTCTGAATCACTCGTTGAACAAGCAAGGCCTTCAAAGGGTTGTTCGATTAATACTGCTGCACAGGGCGGACTCGGCACCGCAGCACCCTGCAAATTTAACACAGGATATAGAACATGACCTTCAGAATGCTTCTCGTTAGTTTCATTGCGGCACTGGTCGCCAGCGCAGTCGTTGTAAGTGGCCAGAGGAGGTCCTGGGCCGATTCATACTCCGTCGCTGGCAAGTGCTACTGCTCCAGCACGTTCGATCACGGCATAGGAGACGTGATGGTGGATGGGCCGAACGGCAGGATCACCATGAAGAAAGCGTGCGACCTGGTCGGGAAGGGCCCACAAGGAGACCGGGTGTACTACAACGACATTCAGTGCGGCAACGGGCCCGCAAACAACGCCCCGGATGAAGCCAATTGTCCAGGGCGAGTTGACTTGGGAGATGGTAATCGTTCTGGTTGCTTTACTATCGGCCCCAAGTGGTTGTTCCCTAATAGCGGCCCGAATTCGGCTTCGAAACCCTCTCTTGCAGGTTCGCTCTCCTCCCGCTAGTCTTGATTTGCGACTTGCCCAGGGTTGTTGCACCTCTATGTATTCTGCTCCATGCCTTTGTTGTGTTGTTGCTGAAACACTTTTCAGTATACGTCAACTTACGTACGTTTACGTATACGGTTGCCAGAACTTCCGTATACGGTTGCAAGAACTTCACGTGAAGTTCCTGTGCACATGCCACTCGGAAAAGCGAGCATTGCATTGAGCCATATTCGTAATGTACATCGCCGTCATCGTCACAGGCGTACCCCCTCCTCAACGTAGCATATCTAGCTTTGTTTACTCCGCCCGCAAAAGGCCAGTTGTGCACAAGTAATTACATCGACAGAACGCGGGCAACAAACCTCAGTTGTGCACAAGTTATGTTACTCAGTTGCGCTCGCATTTTCGAATCACTGGCCAGAAGTCTACAGCTAGGTCAGCTTGCACAGGGATACCCCAGCTTTCTTGTTCATGACCATCAGCTAGAACTTCGTTGATGTTTCGCTGTCTTAGTCCTTCCCTGAGCGTTCATTGCATATGCTCTGAAATTGCTCTCCCCCCCACATTGCTCTCTCCCCCGTGTCCAGTCGATGTAACCACTTCGTCGATCATGCCACCGCGGGCCCAGGGCTCGCGGGAGAATCGCTTGCAGTGGTGATCTGGCTAGGCCAGCACTTGCGTGATTCAAACCCGACTGAATAAGTACATCACCAATTGTATGCATATCACAGTAAGAGGTGGTTCTTCTGTGTTCGTGGCTTTCGATATTTAGGTTCATTCCTATTTCCTAACTTGCCTCCTGCTCCATGGCATCTGCCAGTTACCTTCCCCGTTACCTCTGTTGGTTCAATCTTGTTAGCTTCAGTTCCAGCGCCCTTTTCGATGTAATCACTTTCCTGTTTGTAAAAGGTTGAATGTATGTCTTTCTTTTGTTACGTTGAATGTACGTTTGTTACGTTGTTACGTTGGTACGTTGAATGTTTGTCACATGTGACATACATTCAACGTTTTCTTAGTGATACATTCAACACATATACTCATAAGTTCATCAGCAATCTGCTTAAGCTTCTATGCAAGGTCCTGGGTTCGAATCCCGGACCGACCAGATCCAGCTCTTTCTTTATCTTCTAGCTTCTGAGACGGGGGCGTTAGGGTGTGTTAAGGAGCTTCTGGTGTCTTTACCTGCACGAAGTGAATGGAATCCGGAGGTCCGCCACTATGGCGTTGATCAGCTTCTCTCACTCAGGCGAAAGCTGAAGCCGAGTATGGCCCCGAAAACTCCCCAAATTATTTATTTACTTGCTTCGCCTCTCTTAAAACGGTGCTGTGTCCAGCCGGTGCTGCCGTAACATAGTTTTGGCCAGAGTTACCACCGAAACCCCGCGAGAAAGAGAACTTAGCCGGAAGCAGGCCCTGGGGTCCAATTACAATATTCAAACAGCAATATGCCTACACTTGTTGGATCTGATCTGCTGAACCGCTGCACACCCCAAATCAGTGAAAGCACACTTTCGTTGCTGTTTTTTTCACCCTTTCCCTGCAACTCTATCCAGGTTTGTACAGATTGCACTCACTTTGCGAACTCCACGTGTCACCTGCAGCAAAAACCCTGTCCGTCTCGGCCGCTATTTGCAAAGTGTAAAGTTAGGCACAACTCCAAGGATGGCTCATATACCAACGTACCGGCCGCTATTTGTAAAAAAATATTTCAAACAGGAATCAGGCATGTAGGAGAGGACGCAGGTGCTGTGCTCACTCAGCTGACAGTAACGGACCTTAAGGATAACACCAGCACACCCCTCGGTGGCAGCATCCTTCTGTCTCAGTACCCCTCCGGCTTCAGCATTCGCGCTGAGGTGTCAGACCCGACTCTGATCCGCACCGTACAGTTTACGTCATCTTCTGGTTACTCCCGAACAGAAACCACAAACCCTTTCGACATGTTTGGATCCACGGGCGCTTGGAACAACCCTCCCACAGGTGCGTTGCCGTACGCTTGAGCGTGTGAATGCAGTGATGTATGCAATTATGGTCCACATAGTTGCTTATTGTCGGGGATGCATGAATTTCTTCATGCATGCATAAACATATGGGGACTACCCCCCCCCCCCCCCAAAACCTCCACAACTCTCCCCCCCACCGCATCGCGAGGGCCATCAGTTGCACTTCAACGCCGATGCTCACCGCTCAGGGACCGTGCCTGATGCATTGATGCCATGCATGCAGGCATAGTGGTAGTGACGGTGGTGGCCACCAAGGTGGACGGCGCGCAGGAGACCCTGGAAGCCAACATACGATTCCAGTGAGTCACTGAGTGGCGTTAGCGGCACATCACTCAGTGACTGTGTGCGCCGCCGCAGGTCACCGTGCTGTCTGCCCAGCCAACTTCACCAGTTGAGGCAGTACCAAGAGAATGATGCTTAGATACTGTTAGGGTTGTTGTGGGCTGCGTTATCGCTGTGGGTTTTGAGTCAAGTATTTAATGATTAATACTATTCTTTGTTGGTCAAATGTGCTCTCCATCGTGGCGGTAGAGGTGGTTCCAGGTGGTGCTCCAGGGCAGCGTGTATGACGGATTCCACCGCACCATCACCGATGCTATCACCTTTCATGTAGGGTACGTTGACACATTCTATTCTTACAGATTCCGTGACTCCCACATTCCGTTCTTGCATTCAGTGGCGAACACCCAACAACATTCTCGCTTGTCATGTGTGCTGACACTGTAATGGCGACCACCTCCTTTTCGCCGAGGCCGGCACCCCCTGCTGTGTGCTGCTGGCAAGCCTGCCGGTGGCTGCCCTGCTTGGTGCGCACAGCAGGGGGACGGTGGGTCACCCCTGCAGGCTGAGTTTATGGCCCTCGTCTTGTCATGTGTTCTGTTCATTGCTGTGCTGCGATGTGCTGTGTGTGTGCGTGTGTCGGTAAAGGGCGACTTCGCTGGATGCCTTTTGTGCTGAGTGCTCTGGTAGGGTCTCCTGGTGTGTTGTGGCAATCTTCTTGCCTTGTGCTTAATTGGTACATGGTTCTGTTCTTGGATATGCTCCTAGACTCCTTCACTAAGTGCGCTACTGCACCTCTCTCGACAGGTACATCAAAGTCGCGGGTATGCAGCAGGATGGCCACCCAGACTTGCCATCCCCCACCTATCCAGGCTAGTGAACTCGATGCATAGTCAGCGCCAGGATGTGAAGCTGATTAGGTGTTGCTGAAGAAGTAAGCCGTGAGGTGTTTGGCTAAGATTGCTGGGAAATACTTTCGTGATGGTGCTGTTGTGCCGTTCGAGTGAAGTGGTGGTGCTTTTGAGGTAGTTGCTTTCGCTGATTGGAGTCATTTCTATTAAAACTTCTTCCAAACCGGAAAGGTAGGAAATAGGCCGCCTTTTAGGGAATAGGCATGAACCCAAAATCTTCTCTATTAAAACATTAAAAAGGCACATTTCTTACCAAAACTTGTTTATTCAGTGACTACACCATACTCAGTTTGAGCTCCAGCTTCAGCGCCATAGTGGCGTAATTCACGCAATTCGTTGAAGGGGAACACACCAGAGACCCCTTTACGCGTCACAATAAGAGACGATATGTGGCTGTGGTGAAACACGTTAACACTCACAGGCCCGCGCCTGAGTGCAAGGTGAATCCCAAGTCCAGAGTCTGACAAGGCCCACTTCCGCAACCAAAAGCCT
>JAUMHD010002971.1:0-15655 GCA_032359135.1 Ulvella scutata
ATCCTCATCTCAGCCAAGTCTGTGAAAACAAGATGCGCAAAGCCACGCATCGAACCATCGATGATGTCATCAGTGAGTAGGGTGACAACTTATGACGTATTTTTCCAAATTACGCGTACTCTAGTACGTTGCGTAGAAAACCTTTATTACGAGCGTAATCACGGCGAAAAAAAAAATTCGTGCATCCCACGCTAACATGCGCCTTCCTGTCCTCTCCTTTTCGTGTGCCAATGTCATCTCCGCACACATCTGCTTCCTCTGGTGCTACGTATTCTTGCCATGTTAGAAAAGGGGAAACAAAAGGGGGAACCTCGTTATCTCGAGCGTAACAGCTTGCAAAGCACCGTAATTACGTCCGTATAGAGCTTGCCGTAATTCCGTATCCTGTCACCCTATCAGTGAGCTCCTCGCCCAACGCGGCGACGCTACCCTCGTTTATGCATGGTAGACACCTACCATACAAATCAGACCACATCGCCGCAAAACCATCTCCAGAAGCACCGTTTCAAGGGTCACGGTCGTCCGAACCCCCAGCCACAGCCTTGTACAACTACATAATATCGGACCGATATATCGCCGATACGATATATCGCCGATGAATCAAATATCGGGTCATGTACAGCCCATGATGCAGGGCAGGCCTTGGTTCTAAGATCACATCCAATCCTATAACCTACGTACCTGTTTGGTGTGAACAGTAGTGTCGGGGAAAGGTCCTTGCAGGTAGTTTTCTCTACGTACGGAAGTAGTCGGTTCGTGAGTCGGGGACTGCTAAAACAGTTTCTCAGTGAATGTACGCGGCTTATCCCAGCCAAGGCATGCTTGAGATCTCCAAACAATGGACAATTACCAGTGAGCCCCTAGCCCTTGCGTTTCCACCAGCAATGTGCAGGATGCCCATTGTGAAGCATGGCCATCACAATTTGAAACTGCATACAGCATTTATGAAAGGATAGGGAAGGGGATGCATTCTGAGGTTTTCAAGGGAAGGAAGAAGAAGTCGATAGAGTATTTCGCCGTGAAGAGCGTTCAGCTGTCGCAGAAAGGACGTGTGCACCAAGAGGTGACATTTTTACCCAAGACTCCGGTTTACATAACTTAGAGTTGACCTTCTCTGCTGGTTTTTGTCCAGAAGCCAGTCAAACCTGTCCAGACGGTTACATGGACAACTCTGACCGCGCATTGCTTCTGTCGATCAACATGTTTTGAATTGTCAATTGCATGCTCATGCACTCCGTCGTAGAAGCTTGGGTCCTCCGAAAGTGTTTTTGGCGTTGCAGCAGCTCGTAATGGTACGCGCAGGGAGTCCCTCTTGTGTCACCTATGAGGTATCAATGCAGGTGAAAACCATCCACGGGTTGAGTCACCCAAACATCCTAAAATTCTACAACTGGTACGCTGGTCCTGGTTCGACAAACTTGGATGTGCCTGTGTCTGTGGGCTAAAAAGCCATGTCATCATGGTTTCTGCAGTTGTAGAATGGTGGGCCCTTCTGCTGGAGGCTACATGTAGAGAATTCCTTGTTCTCACCGTGCTCTCGTTCGTGTTCTGATGGTCTTCTCTCGGGTGGGCCACGTTTCTGGTGGTGTCACAACACTCCGGGACGAGTAACGTTTGATATTTTTGCTGGAGTAGCTTTCATCACGATGTTTTTGTTCCATATGACCGAAGTGAGTGATTTGAGAGTGATTTAATCCACATGTCTAGTTGTTTGACAGATGGGATTATCTATAGTCCTCGCCTGATTGCATCGTAACATCGCCTGGTGTGCTGAGTACGCCTGCGTATTCAGGTACGAGACGCACAACCATCTATGGCTCATATTGGAGTATTGTGTTGGAGGAGATTTGAAGAGCCTATTGCAACAGGACCTGCACCTGCCTCTCGAGAGTATCCATGACCTGGGCCGGGACCTCATAGCAGCAACACAACACCTGCACACCAAGGGAATCATACATTGTGATCTGAAACCTACCAATGTGCTTCTAGATGAGAATGGAGCCATCAGGCTGGGAGGATTTGGATGTGCTCGCAAGTTGTCCGAGATTTCTGAGAGGCCATTCGTTGACCTACCACCAGTGCGTCAAACCTATTACCTTGATACTTGTAAGTCCTGTTCATGAAATGTTGACCGAATGTTGTGTTCCGACGCCCTTCATGGCGCTGGCGTCTGTAATGCAGATTGGTAGCACACATTGGAAGCACACAAAGCGTCTGTTGCTTGAAGTGTAAGGCTGCACCGTTTTGATCTTGGAGTTTGCGTGACACGAAGGCTGACAAAAAAAATTGCGGATAAAAAAAAATGTTGAAAAAGCACTGTACATACATCTGAACAGACTTCCAAGCAAGCACACGACTCCTTATACAGTCAGGGACACCATAGCGTGCTCGATTATTTAACTTCAGTGCATTAGATGTACTTGTGGCATATGTACGTTGCGTGCACCATGCATGAGCACATGCGTGTGTCTCATCTCGCACATGCAGCGGGGATGAAGCAGACCTCTGCCCTCCAGTCTGTTACTCCGAGTGTACTAGCAGAGAGTTAAGTACTGGCAGAAAGTGTTTAACTCACGTATTCTTGACTTGCACTGCTGCATCACTCAAACTACAAGATATTTCCACACGATTTCCCACACGCTATCATCTAAGTCGCACAGAGCAACGCTCCTGGCGTATTCGAAGACACATATCATCTACGTCTGACATATCCAAGCTCGGATCTGTCACGCTCAGCCCCTCACTATCCGGAGTACGGGCGTGTGGAAACACACCGCAGGTTATGACATCTCTGCACTCGACATTAAAAGTAGTATACAGCAGGTACAGACTGTTATGATAGTCTGCATCACCTATCAAACGCTGCTGGGTGACGCTGCGACCAGACGAGTCCAGCGCTCGTAATACCAGCCCTGGGCCGAGACGCCATGCTTGAGCGGTCTTATGGTCCTAGGGATGTGTCATAAGTTGTATATTTGTTGTGTGCATACCATTTACGCCTCCTGGGCGCTGCAAACGGGACATACATCCCAGCGCCACCACTTGCTGGTCAGCACATGAGCCGCTGAGAGGCCACAGACTCCAACTGAATATGAAAGAAATAATTACGCCATTCTGCTTAACTACTGCATAAAAGGTATATAGCGTTGCTTGCGGGGCCTTACGGGCCTTGTAAGCAGCTTTTTTCATTATTATTTTCATGTTCTGCTCTGGGCACCAAAAAAAAACATTTGTCACGCAAACTCCAAGATCAAAACGGTGCAGCCTAACAAGTCTGCAATCAATGTGTGATGCGCTCGTCGTACACTCGCAAGTAGCCTACGGCACGAGCAAAACAGGCTACTTACAATTGTACCATATAGCTTACCGTACTAGTTGCAGCAATCGATGAAAGGATCAACAAGTATCGCATAACATAGCAGATGCTGGATCAGCGATAACACGCAGAATAGCAGGAAAGGGGGTCATTTGTCACCAGAACATCCAACACCAAGCCCAGCCCCATCTGCGGAGCGTCCCTAATCTTGTTGAGGTGCCCTTGGTTGCGGATGTGACGGTGACCGAGATCAAAGGGACATAACTGCCTGCTGAAAGCTGAAGCTCGGTTTTGAGATGCAGTATGGCTTGCAGTATATGTGCTCAGCAGACGATTAATTAGAGACCCCGTAAAGCGCGTCACAGTTTGTCAGTTGCTGTTCTCTTGTCGGTTGCTGTACTCTCTGACCTCGATGCTCTTTTAGTGGACTGCACAGAACAATGCTGCCCATGTACTTGCATCAAGAAAGGCTGCACTGTGAACCCTGTATTGCCTACTGTAGCAGCGCTTAATATTTGGAACCCGCTAAACAGTGAACCATGACCAAGACGGTGCTAAATACTGGCACCATGAACTTTGAACGTGTCCCAATATTTAGTGCTGGTACAGTATGCTACGTGATGCACCATTCAGAGTTCTCTCAAACGCGCGAGTCAGCATCACAACGTCAGCGACGCGCCGCTGGAGCTCACGCTTCAGGCATGCATAACTCACGGAGGGGTTTCTAACTTGGTACAGGGGTGAATCTGGTGTCAGCAGCATGCCGCACTGGTCGGCTGCAGAAACTGCCATTGTCCAGTGATGCTGCATTTGGTGGTCCTGCAGCAGGTGTGGCGATCATGCAAGTCAGTACGAGACTTGCAGCACAGACTGGGAACACAGAATGCCGTGCACCATATCCATGGTGTGTGCCATGCATGATGTGCACAGTAGGGCTGCACAAAACACGATATTTCCGAGCCAACAGGATACAAAACGATGCATACGATCTTGAATGATGTTGGTATGATAAGTGAACGATTAAAACTATATCCTTTCACCCAAAGTGTACGACATGCACACGATTCACAAAACTGGTATGTTTGCGCTTCTTTTTGTGTGGTTGGTTGCATGATCATATTTGCTATGACCATTGTACAACAGGTTTCATGAGTTCAGTGTTCCACATTCCATCCCCATTAGACCACTCTAAGCATCTGCGTCATCATCAACAACAGCAATCGAACCATCATCATCACTGAGCTCATCAATGTCATCGAACAGTCGATCCTTGTCACTCCGGACGTCATGGCCTCACTGCAACTCACTGGATGCAATGAACACCATCTTTGCTGCCTTCTCTAGCTTTATTGTTCCTCGGCTCTGGTCAAACAACCTGCCAGACTTTGACAGAGTTCTCTCAGAAGCGCAGGAGGATGTGTGTTGACCTCAGTACTTGTTTGCAATGACTTGAGGTTCTGGACATTGCACTCCAATCACTTCCCATAGCGCCTTGCGCTCCATAATTGAAGCAGTGGATGCTTCACCGTCAAAAGGGTTTACACTGTCGACTGTCGCAATCTCTAACACGTATCCGGGTTGAAATCCTTTGGTGACTAACTGTATCAGCTGCTGCTTGGAAACTTGTGTCAGAATGTGTTGCAATATAACATTCTTTTCCCCTGTCGGTTCTGAGGCCAGCAGCTGCAATCATTGCTTTAAGCTTCTCGCTGTTGTTGATGGTAGTAGTAGTAATACTATTTGATACATCTGGTGCACCCAACCAAACTTCTTGTCGAAACAAGGCTTCGCGCGCTTCACGAGACTCAGCCTCTTAGTGTTCAAAGAACAGCTTTGCACGTCAGCCTGTGCATGCCGTGCCAAGACTATACGGTGGCTCGTCATCGCATGCAACGCCAGCATCACAGACATGGCACCCTTTCCAGCCTGTGCACACTTCGACGCATTTAATGCACTGTTGATGTTCGTTTGTGCCATACTATCCGTGTGAAACTGCGACGTGGCTGTCCCGGAAGTGCACATCAGTCCTTGTCATGTACTGCATTACGTGATGTTACCTTGCGAGTCGGAACGCGCTTCAGCGTATATTCGGGATGAGCTCGTGGCCCCAGCCGAAATATCACAGCCCATTACAGCCGTGTACACATGATCGCAGCCGTGGAACAGCACGGTAACATCGTTCCTCACACATACTTTATGCTTCGTGGCTCAGACATACCAATGCGTGCGTTTTAAAAGGCTATGTGTGCCTGATACACGTGGTGAACTGTGAACACGCGGTGAACACGCGGAGCACACAATGCTACCCATGCACGGAAACATTGTGCACACAACCGGATTACCATTTATATCGAATCCTGCCCTGAGAAAATGTTTATTTACGTCGGCATCGCGCGTGAATACCGTCATGCTGATCTGTCCCTGGCTACGTGCTTAATTAGGACGGTAGAGCCTAAAGCGATACTGGCAACCAAAAAAATTCCCCCGTGTCGCTAGCTTACTTCTGATATTTACTTTCTCGCTTCGCTAGCGATATAGGGGTGAAAGGGCACAAAAAAGTATCGCTTCCTGAAAAACACTTCAGACTCTCACAATTTCTCTTTTTAGAACACGAAATAGCACATGATGGGCATATCACGATCAAGAAGTAAGCGTTTGGCGTTCTTTGGCGCAGGTGCACCCACAGCAGCTGCGGCAGCAGTGCCCTCTGCATTTGCAACAGGCTCTACATGGGTCGCAACAGGCTCTACATCGATCGAGTCAACATGAATGGGTGGTGCACTATCACTACGCTGTATCCCCAACAGGCTCCCTGAAGTGGCCAAACCCCGGGGTGGACCATCATAGTCTGACTTGCGCTTTGGCTGACGACCCATCTTGCCAACCTATAGCCGGCCGCAGCCAAAAGCTTCAGCGATGCAATGCGCTTTCATGGCGAAGAGTATCGCTAGCTCGGCGATAATCTGATGAACGAATAAAGAAATGTTTTTTATCGATAGCTAAGCGATAAATGGACCCCAAATTGTTTTTGCGCCGGTGTGACGTCTAGAGGCGATACAGAATATACACTAATAGGTAATGGGATGATTACACCGGTACCAAGAGATCAAGGTAGCGAAAAGACCTGGAACTCCGCTAGGCACTCTAAATGCCCGCGCTCACCGACCCTAGCCCGAAGGACTTCATAAATAATCCAGCTGGTGTAGTGCATGATGAATATACCTCATGCATGAGCATGACTAAATCTCTTTAACTAGGCTCTACTCCCAAATAGTGTAAAACGTAACAGGCCTCCACCTAGTCAAAACAAAGAGAGGACGGTAGGAGTAGAGCAGCAAGCAGTAACGGCAAGCAAAATAATGCATAGATCGCAATAACTCATGGCGCTGAGACGCCGCGTGGCACTCGAACTAAATCTGTCCAACCGTCCACTCCCTTGACTTTCTTGATCTTCAGTCTTGGGAGGCGAGGGGGTGTCCCGGTAACCTCCATATGAGTCATGAGATGAGGGCCTGTACTGCAACGGGCAGCCGAGAGAAAGAATCAGCATCGAAGGCTTTCACAATTGCCGTTCGCTCCCGTTTTGGGACTTTCTGATAGAATTGAATAAGGGCATCTTGTGCGTGCTCAAAATCTAGGGGCACATGCCAAGTGTCATCACAAGCACCTTTCCATTGAACATGAAACTCGATAACGGGGTCGATGTTCTTGCATCGATTGGTGAGGAGGTTGTAGTCCACAATGCAGTCAAGTTCTTACTGAAGTTCACCATCGACAAACACAGGGGGTGGAGTAGAACCAGACCGAGGTTTGAAAGGTTTCAACAGTGATACTGACACCGCTGGATGTACTTTCTTGAGATGTGCAGGAAGGTCAAGCCTAGCAGCGTTTCGTCCCACTAATTCAATGATTTTCAAGGGGCCCCAATACTAGGGAGCAGCTTGTGTCGGCGTGAATCATGGCGAAGGGACAAATTATTCACATTGAACCAGACCATGTCGCCTAGGGCATATAAATTGTCACAAACATTTCTGCCATCATAAATTTGCTTCATATAACTCTTAGCAGCGTGCACACATCGGCGAGCACGATGGAACTCGTCGAATGCTTGCATATCAGTTCTCTGACCAGCCACAGTAGGTGACATTCCCAGCCAACTCGCGGCTTCCGTAGAAACGTGCTGCTAAGATGCGATCAGCGCAACGAAGGGGTTGGCGGGCAGCGTAATGCGGTTCATGCGAAAAGGTGTGCTCTGAATTGTCTCAGGATAGGCAGAGTTCATAGCGAACTCCACAAGAGGGAGCTGTAAGTGCCAATCTTTCATGTCAGCGCCTACATAGTGGCGTAGAGCCGCAGATACGACCTCATTTGTGCGCTCTGCAAGGCCATTTGTCTGAGGGTGATATGCAGCAGATAAATTTAGCTGAACACCTGCTGCAGTACACCGAGCAAGAAAGAACTCACTATTCCATTGTGAACCTCTGTCTGAGACAATGTTAAGAGGGAATCCATAGTGAGGGAAGATCTCCCGCATAAATAGCTGTGCAAATTGTTTTGTTGTAAGGTCATTGGTAGTTGGCACGTGCCTTACCATCTTTTAAAGGTTACAAACAAATACACATACAGCTGAATGCCCCTCAGCTGAAGGCGGAAGATCAACTATCAGATCAACACCGAGAGTGCGCCAACAACTCCCTGGTTGAACAAGGGGTGACAGCGGGGGAACACGCCTGCGACGGTCAGTCTTGTTTGACTGGCAGCTAGTACAGGACTCTATGTACTTCCGAATGTCATCACTCATGCATGGCCAACAAAACTGTGGTGATATCATCTGCAGTGTTTTCGGTTCACCTAAATGCGCCATCCATGGAACATCATGGAACCAGTAAAGCAGATCAGCGCGCAGATCGTCAACATCGGGCACATAAATGCGTTGCTCTTTCCACAGTAAATCATGAGATTTCTTGAGTGTCATTTTTTGACATTGCTGCTCCGTTTGAGTTGCCGGGTCTAGCAGTGTGGCACGTCTAAGACGTTGGAATAATTGGTCATATAAGTGTTCATGGGCAGCAAGGTTGTCAACCTCCTCTGAAAATGAACTGGCCTGTCGCAACTAAACTGACGAGGCTGGTTGCGCACAGCCGGGTAAATTACTCCCAAGGGCTTAAAGCGGTCGCATTCCGTTTGCGCCGGCGGGGGTCAGAAGGAATATTCTGACAGCTTCCTGCGGTTGGAAGCACACCTGGGGTGTTGCAAGGGGTGGTGTCTGCACTCCTGCTTTTGGAGGTAAGTACCTTGCTGGTGCCACCCGTCTCTGGGGCGGCCCCAAGCGGCGCTCCTTGGGAGCTGAGTCTGCCGGCGCTTTAACCGTTTACCACTGTTTCTTGCCTTTTCTGCAGCTCTATTTTCAAAATAACTTCGTATCTGCAAATAAGCAAAAAGCAGCGCACGATATCGTACAATAGATGGTATGATACGATGTCATACCACCACATGGGTGTCGCAGTTTTTGCATCCCTAGCTACAAGTCTCTAGATACAGTGATGAAAAGTTTCCCGAAAAACGAACGCCCTAGGGGTGGGGTTATTGGCCAAGTTCGAAACACTGCATGTATATTACAAGGCTTGCTTCTCTTTTACACACAAACAGGCAAAAGCTTAGAGGCTAGAACAGTTGAAGTTGAGAAGGATAGAACAGTTGAAATGGAAGTGATGAATCTTATTGAGCCGCACAAATGTTTCATGTTCGTGATGACACCAACTCTATGCAAGAAGGTAGCTGTCAACAAAGTAGTTTTGTACCCCTATTTGACTCAACCTAAATGACACGATGCAGACACCACAGAATCCACTACAAAGTTCAAACGAAAATGAAGGCTCACTTTCCGGTTCTCTACTTGTTCTTTCGAGAAAAATTCTGTCGTAGCTTGCCATGCTGTCGTCATCAGATGGACGTCATTGAACCAAACAGGTGCAAGCTTAACTCCAGCGGCTAAACGGTACATCATGACATGTAAGAACAGCGGGTCGTAGCGCCGAAGACACGGAGCTGTGTTTCTTGGTTTCTCTTCATGCACGCCATCGGGCTTTTTGCGCGCGCGTGTGTTTAGATGCGGAGTAGGGCCGGTCACCACGCGACTGCTTGGCGACCTGAAGTCCCTCTCTAGTACATGTACCTCGCGCAAGAATCGCTTAGCAGTATGTGCGTAGCATTCGTTTCATGTTGCTGGTCCGTTCTCAGTCTGTTGAATTTTTGTCCATAAGGCTGCACCGTTTTGATCTTGGAGTTTGCGTGACAAGATTTTTTTTGTGCCCAGGGCAGAAAATGTAAAATGTTGTGAAAAAAGCTGCTTTCAAGGCCCGTAAGGCCCCGCAAGCAACGCTGTATAACTTGTATGCTGTAGTTAAGCAGAATGGCGTACGTATTTTATGTTCACTTGGAGTTTGTGGCCCCTCAGCGGCTCATGTGCTGACCAGCAAGTTGTGGCGCTGGGGTGAACTGGCCTCTGCAGTGAACGTATGTCCTGTTTGCAGCACCCAGGAGGCGAAAATTGTATGCACACAACAAATATACAAATAATTACAAGGCTCGATAGCGCTTCGCGCGAAGCTCGCCACGTAGTTGCCGCGCGCCTTGTTTGGGTATTCAGAAGGGAGCAGAGATCTTGTATGCAGTAACGCAGGGCTGCTTGGCCATGCATCCGAAATCTCCCCCACCTCTTCACACCACGTTCCAAAGAAGAATGTACACGGCCTGTCCATGCTTCAGTTCACCTTCGTGCACTGGTTTCTGGTGCAGCAGGCATACTCAAATATGCCTATGCACTGCATTTCGGCACTCATCTGCAGGATCTGGAAACGTAAGTGCATCTCGGGATGGGAATTTGAAAAGCAACATCTGAAGTTGACAGTGTTCAAGCTCGCTGCCTTGCATGTTTGCAGCTGTCTCATGGGTACTGGGTTGACGTGCGCAAAAGGAGCATCCCAGCATTCTTGGCACACTTTACAACTGCATGAACTAACCACTTCTTACTGAAGATTAGATGTGCATGTCACCCATGGACTGCTGCACCATGTGGCCAGCGTAGACCTGATGGATGCCATTTCGATTTTCGTCCGTATCTAACATCTGGGAGCCTATCTCTACGCGGAAAGAAACCAGTACAGTTTCAACTTGCCTAAGTCAGGTTCAGAAACCTGCCTTCGAGCAGGGCTGCTCTATGCCTTGCTTGAGGCCGTGCAAAGCAGCCGCGATTCCAATCACCCAGTACAGCTCACAACTACGACTTCTCGCTCCACAAGGGTACTCACGTATGAAAAACATTTATTCGTGTTGATACCAGGCACTTTACCGCACACACATTACTCACAGCCCTGTCCAGTGTGCACTCACGAGTGTACATACATGTATGTACACCTACAACGGCGCACGGCACACAGAACTGGAGGGATTAAGTACAAACGCGAGATATGATATTACACTGTTTGCTTTTGGTCGCAGAACATGCCCGTAGCGGCCACCATACCCATGCCCATGCATAAGGCTGCAGAGATGCTCACAGATGGAGCGCACAGCTCATAGCAATATGCAAAACGTACTACGTAGATTGCTGAATGATGGTACAGAGAAGTGGCTGCAACATATACTTGCACATGACAACGGATTTCTGAATTTTCGAATTATCTACCACAGCGACATTTCCCATTCACCACACCCAAGGCATGCCGGGCGCACAGATGTATCGCAAAACTTGCATACTTCTGCATTGTATGCGTATCTCGAACGCTGAAAGAAGTGTTGTACACGTTGATGCAGCATAGGCAACACACAGGATGGCTTTTGAATTTGCCACCATAGCGGCCTGTGCCAATACACCACTCCCAGGGATGCCGGGCGCACAGATGAACCAATCGGCAGTGCATACAAGTTTTCTCCCAATATCTAATGAAAGCTGCGGCAAGATGTGTTAGATATAATTGCATGTACCCACTAAGTAGGGTACTGGTGCTTCAGCAAGCTGAAGAGACATTGAAGCAAGAGTAAATCTTAATCGTCCGCCTGTGCTTTTACAAACCCAGAAAGGCATTGAATAGGCACCTAAAAGGAGTTGGTTTGTGCTAATTATCAGGTTATGTTCAATGCAATGTCCCCACACTACGCTGCCTGCCAGCAGTCGCAGTATCTTGTCTCTATTCAACTCTGGGAAGATTTTTGCGAACAAGTCATTATCTCCTGTGTTCTATGTGTGTCATTTGAGCAGCCATCTCTATTTCATCGCCACAGATAGCCACCATCTGGTCTGTGCACCAAACATTGCATGAATGAGTGAACGAAGTATATATTACATTGCTATAAGACGAGCAGATGCGGCTTGGATGGCTGTTCATCTTGAATGGCAAATTCTTCCCGCTGCAGCCTCTGTTGGGAACAAGAGGTATACCGTTGGCAGCATCGAACACGTATTCGATGCTGCAAAGGTAACAGTGCATAGTATCGTGATTGTTGTACACATTTCGGAAGAATGGTGCTCTGTTTCTCTCGTCAGACGGCACAAGGCTTCTTGATCAAGTCTAGAGAGTGCTGGTACTCGAGCGCATACACAACACGAATATCCTTGGACAGCGAAGATCGTACGCCCTCTAATAGGGAAGGATATAACCGCGAGTGTGTGGATTGCGCGTGGCTGATGGGTATGCATGTGCTGCTGGGGACATGTTGCTGTGAAAGGATTTTGCACCACACAGGATTTTGCACCATAGGTTAGTACGTCCCACCCCCGCTAACACGTCATACAAAGTGAGCACTGCCAGGCCCTCAGCCACCGCATGCCCCGGAGCTGCTTGCAATATAACACAAAATACCTATGTATCTGTTTTGTCGCGGGAGCTTCGTGCTTATGTTCTTGTGCTTCACGAACAGCGGCTCACCATATAAAATCTAGCACATTGTGCGGAGTTGTGCGGCAGTTTCACGCGCGACTAGCACGCG
Organism: Ulvella scutata; assembly: GCA_032359135.1. Classification (NCBI taxonomy): domain Eukaryota; kingdom Viridiplantae; phylum Chlorophyta; class Ulvophyceae; order Ulvales; family Ulvellaceae; genus Ulvella; species Ulvella scutata. Next base: position 12,305 of record JAUMHD010002971.1, read on the forward strand.
TACACCACTCACAAAGACCTAAATCGGGAAACATGCTGATGCCCAGCCTGGACGCTCCTGTCTGCTTCACGATAGTTTATGTGAGAGCAGGTCCCGCTTGCAAGCATATCTACTCGTGTAGCAAACGCCTGAACATCATACGAACTACCATACACCATATAAGTTGTCGTATGAACGCTTTGAATGCTATGATCTGGCGTGGAGGTATTTCGGGCGAGCTGCACAGGCCTTCTGTATGGCAAGGTGATGGCGCATACTGATGCCCAAGGACACTTGTCTAGATTCACCATATACAGCGCTTCGTGTTCCTTGAACTTTAAATACATTCGTGGAATGCTGTTATTGGCTGTCTTGCGGACATATTCAGCGGCCGGGCTTCGTCATTGACTGCCGACACAAGAAACAACACCGGTGTGGTCACGCACGACGGAAAACAATATTCGCACGCCACATCTGTCCGCATAATGATACAGGATCCTTCTGAGACTGCACAGAGGTAGTTGTGCATGTGCCCTGGAAGCAACGCTCAACAAGCGGGGGTGGAACCTAGTGAAGCTGTGGCACACCTCATGCCTGTGCCTGAAACGCTGTGCTATTGCTGTGGGAATCCGGATTTGAGTACAAACGACACCACAACTCTGTTCAGAAAGAAGCGGTACAGAAAATCTGTGGTAAAACTGTGTCAGATCTGAGGTCGGTTACCTGCTATAAATGGAAGATATTGCCCCGAAATACATTCTAGTTCAATGTTTAGCACGCCTCGGCATTTTAAAGATTGTTGGTTTCATTATTGGGCAACGTCTTGGTGATGGTTCAATATTTAGCGGGTCGCAATATTTAGTGCTGTTACGGTACCGTAGATTATACGTGTACGGCGAGGGCAGGCCCTACGCACAATCAAGAAGCAGCCTGCATTTGTAGGCATCAAGAGGTACACCTTCTTACATGGCTCCTGAGTTGTTTCAAGAAGGCGCTACCCATTCCACCGCCTCAGACTTGTGGGCTATTGGCTGCATATTGTATGAGTGCTTCACAGGCCATCCCCCATTTGCGAGTGCTGCTTTTCACGAGCTTGTGAGATGCATCCTGAATGAAGACCCAGAACCTATATGCAGCGAAGATGTTAATTTCACTGACCTGGTTGTGAGATTGTTGGATAAGAACCCTGCGACTCGGATGTCATGGGTGGAGATGCTCACACATCCTTTCTGGAGGTTCAGTCTCTGCCCTCTCAAGGTGTGTCCACCCTTTTATGCTTGTCATCTGTCTGCTGGCCCTCGCATGTTCCTGAGCATCAGCTATGGAGGTAGTCGGGCATGGTTTGACAAGTATGTTTCATGGATAACTACGTGGCATGCTTACCTTCGCCATTCACCTTTCGCATATATTACAGATAATTTTTTACAGATAAGGGTTTGGTTTCCCAGTCATCACTGTATTACACCTCTTTCTCTGCAGATGCCTGAAGAGCCAGCACTGATTCAGTACATTGAGCGCCACAGTCTGGCACCCAGTATTGCTTTCAACGCTTCAGGCAAGTCACGTGTGGAAGATGCCAAGGCTGCGGCACGTGCCAAAATGTGCGCCTGCTTGTTTCCCTGTCGGGTCGCACCGATTTTTGTTAAGTTGGAAGGCTCAATCGCACTTCGCATGCATCTCGCCACGTATGCGATCTGGAAAGATCTCAGGAGCTTTCCAGATTGTTGTTCTGTTGCATTGTTCTCATTTGTTTAGGGAGTCATTGAACTGCAATGATCCAGAACGTTTCCTGGCTCGTTACAACGCATTTACTGTCAATGCACGAGCACACTTTGCCTCTAGTATTGTGAGCGCCGCACATTGTACACAGCTTTTCATGAATCCTCAGCGGCCAGCAAGTACGATGTCATTGCCACCCATGGGTGCACCCACGCACCCATCACCCCCCAACACTGACTGACAGCTATGAACAACGCAAGCATACCTTCGGTTCTCGGCAGTAGCATGCGCATGTGAGTAACAAGACTTTGCGCGACTCAGTCTCTTAGTGTGCAAAAAAAACTTCCAGAAGCTTCTCTTTGCATTTGAGTCTGCATGGTGTATTTTTGCCCATGTTGTACAGGAAAGGTTGGCTGTACAGCTATAGAAATGAATCGAACAGATGCCTGCACGCATTTTACCAGATACTACGATCCGTCAAGCCTAAGAAACATTTGCCTCAATCATTTGAAGCAATTCACAATTGTCGACATTGATTCCATCTGTGCCATGGCTGCGATCGGCGAGTTGTAAGTACCGTTGTATGCTGACGAAGGACTTAGTCGTCGCATATCGTGATACATAACCATGCAGCTTGTGAATACATGATGTAGTTGAGTTATGTGATCATTGTCCTTCCTGCAACACTGTTCAGATGCAACTGGCTGCCTTTCGTGGCAGTGCACGTTCACACGACAGCAGGATCCACAACATGCACAAATCTGCTTATTCAATTCGCCACGGTCGCAATAGGCAGATCTCCAAATGCTGTAACATGCAGCAGGCAGTTTTCTCGAAATGCAGCACAGTAATGCGCTAACGCAGTTGTTTCCAAATGCGCGCAGCGGTAGTCTGAAGCCTTAGGCACACCTGCAATGCGCAGCGCATGGTTGAACATTGGACAGGAGGCCTAGAAAGTGTATGCATGGATTGTGAGGTGAAAATGAAACAGGAAGGACCGCTTTGTGACGCATGCGCACAACCTCGACACTTCACAAAGTTGCAATTATTCAATACAAAAGATGCATGTCAAGGTCCCGTGCCAAGGCCACGTGGCCACCGGTACATTCTCCAAACAACAAGTTCGTGGGCATCACTGTCAATGAAGGAACAGCTCACCTGCCTCCCGACTGGATGTGTGGAACATCGTCGATGAAATCTAGATCATCATCATCAGCCACATCTTCATCAGAGCGCTCCTCGGTATGGAGCGTCAGCCCATCAGAGGGTTCGCTAACGTCTTCTGCATCAGCACTGAGTGAGAGGCGAAAGCCCGGCGGTAATTCATGTTAGAACTAGATGTGTTCCATCTGTGGTTGTCGGTCTGGTCACCTGCAGATATAGCTCTGTATACCTATGTTCTTCTGCAAAGACACATACTAGTACAAGCAAGGATCCTGTGTCAACGCAGAGTCCACACGCCACAGTTACAGAGGTTCAGACACCAGGCAGCATCACTACCTGCAGATATAGGTTTGTATACCTATGTTCGTCTGCAAAGACACATAGTAGTACAAGCAAGTATCCTGCAGAAACACATGATCTCAGCTATGGCTGTCACAATTCGCTGCACGTCGTCGCTGCTAATCAGCCTGATAGCACGCAGACGGTCGA